>CM061533.1:10496127-10608654 GCA_030545055.2 Neoaliturus tenellus | reverse complement strand
CTAACAACAATTCAAGTGAAATTTCTGGAAGAAAAAATCCTTGTTTGTGTAAGAGAAGTGTTTCATAATGAATATTCAAAAAGATTGGCCTTCGACTTTATTAAGGAACATGCAGGACGTGAAAAAGAACAGTACCCAGGATTATATTATTTATATCTTTTTGAGAATGGAGCAAGTGTAACGGTAGAAATAAGTATCAAACTAATGTAATTCTCCAACCAAATGTTAAACTAGGACTTGAACTTGGACTTGATTGAGGTTTTGTAGAACAGAGCGGGGGATAGATCACTTTGCGGCAATGGACTAGCATGCTGCTTAGTGGTTTATCCCCCGCTCAAAGGGTATCTTTACGCGACCTTGACCCACATAAATGCATAGTTTGTGGGAGGTATAAAAAAAGGGCAAACCAATTGGATGGATACACCACTTCTATACCATGGCTCCATTGCAGTGCTCTATCCCCCGCCAAAAATATTAATTCCAAATGACCTTGTTCCACATAAACTTGCTCAAACAGACATCTTTCAAAAAATTTGTACAAAGTAGTGGATTTAGACCAAACATTATTGGTTTATCAAACCTGTTGAAGAATATATTGGAAATGGGTGTTTAAAAGCCAAATGTACTAAATGATTGATAAACCGGATGTATATGACGTCACCTTCCCCCACCCTTCAACCTCGGGTATAAAGGGACCCGGTTGAGCGCGCTGCTCATTATTGCTTGGACATTCACCGAGTGCACACTCAAAGCCAAACTGTAAAAAATGGCTCTTTGCGATATTTGTGGTGAGTTTTTCCAAGATGAAGATATCTTTGTTTTACACCGAGAATTGCATCATGAAGAGGACAGAAAAGAAGAGATTGTTGTAAGTGAAGAAGACTTGGATGCGATTGATCGGTTATTAAAAAACTACCAGAAGCAGATAGACGACGGGGATAGCTATCTACAGTTACACCGAGAATTGCATCGTGAAGAGGACAGAAAAGAAGAGATTGTAGTAAGTGAAGAAGACTTGGATGCGATTGATCGGTTTTTGGAAAAACCCCAGAAGCAGAAGGAGGACTGGGCTAGCTATTTACAGTTAATGCAAAGAAGAAGACCAAGTGTTATTCAATTTGCCGGAGCTGGACCATCTACAGCTGGAGGATTTATTCAAGAGGAAATGGGAGAAAAAAAGTGGAAGATGTAAAACAACTGCGTACCCAAGAAGAGGATATGGAAGAAGAGGATACAGAAGAAATGGAAGATATAAGACAACTGCGCACCACAGCCTTGCCAGGACCAGTTGTAACTCATTTCAAAATTAATAATGTGCAATTGGAATTGGAAAACTTTATAACCCAAGCTAAAAATCTAGTTGTAAAAACATTGATGGAAGAATTGGCAATATTGAACTTTATTAAATTTGGATTGGTGTTGGAGGCTATGTTTACTAATACCGATGGTGAAAACTCACCGAGAGCATTCATTGCTAAAAACCGAACCCTTACAACCACATCTGATATTAACGAAATTCTAGAAGAATGTTTGAATGAACTGCTTATGAAACTCCAAGAACACGAAGGAAGAGGATCTGGCTGGACGCTAACATCGATTGAAGGTATGGATGTGAGGGTTCACAAGCATGGATATGGTATGAGAGGTAGCAGCTTTATCCCTATACCAAAGGTGATCCGAGATACTAAATCATGTATCAACGTGAAAAATGAGGACAATGAATGTTTCCGGTATGCAATGTTAGCAAAATACGTGGGACATAATGCTATTAGACCTAGCATAGCATACGAAGGTGTTCAACACCGCTATAACTTTCGAGGAATGTCGTATCCTGTGAGTCTTGATCAAATTACTAAATTTGAGAAACAAAATCCAGGTGTTTCTGTTAACGTGTTCGGCTTAGATGATTCAAACAATGTGTATCCACTACGAGTAGTAAAAGTAGAGCAAAGTAACCATACCGATTTATTATTGATAACCAAAGGTGAGATTTCATATTATGTTTATATTAAAAACTTTGAATCTTTGGTTGTACGACAAGTGTCAAAACAAAATCGTAATATAACAATATGCAAGAGATGCTTTTGTTTTACATGCAAGGAATTCAGACGTGGAGGATTGGAATGGTTGTTGGAACACCAGCGGCTTTGTAATAACAACTATGAAGTGAAGATTAGCCAGCCACCACCGTCTAGAGCATGTGTCCAGTTTAAGAAGACAGTTCACCAATACAGGATTCCACTAGTTATCTACGCTGATTTTGAATCCACGTTAGTACCACAGGAGCTTCCAGATGGTGAGGTGACTAGAAGAACCAAATATCAATTGCATCAACCTAACAGTTTTTGCTTATTGGTAAAATCCACTTTGCCTGAAGAACAGTTGCAAGACTATGGCTTAACATCCACTCCGATACTCTACCGTGGGGAAGAAGCCGCTAAGTATTTTGTAGACCAGTTGTGTGACATTGCTGAAAAGGTGCAACGCTTATTCGGTAATGTTTTAAATATGGAACCTTTGAACCAAAATCAACAAGAAGAATACAATTCGGCAACAAGATGTTACTTATGCAAGAAGAGCTTCAGTGAAGAAAATCAAAAAGTAAGAGATCACGATCACCTGACAGGGTTATACAGAGGAGCTGCTTGTAATGCATGCAATATAAATTACAAACTGCCAAACTTTATCCCTGTCGTGTTACACAATCTTAGCGGCTATGACTCCCACTTCATTATCCCAGAGTTAGGACGAGATGATGGAAAAATTGAAGTATTAGCTGAAACATTGGAGAAGTACATCAGTTTTTCAAAAACAGTAGGTAAAATTAAACTTCACTTCGTAAACTCTTATAGATTTATGTCATCTAGTTTGAGCAAATTGTCTGAGAACCTAAGAAGAGAAGATCTAAAAGAAACCAGCAAAATTGTACCTGAAGATAAATTGGACTTAGTAATGCGTAAAGGAGTGTTCCCCTATGATTACATAACTTCTGCAGAAAAATTTGAAGAAACCAGTCTGCCACCGATTAAAGCCTTCAATAGCAAGTTAAATGAAAGTGCAATCACCGTTGAAGACTACAATCATGCTTGTAATGTTTGGAACCAACTAAACATTCAAACCTTAGGGGAATATTCCGACTTTTACATAAAATTGGACGTAACTCTGCTGTGCGATGTGATGGAAGAATTTCGAAACACCTGCTTCTCCGCCTATGGACTGGACCCTCTACACTCGTACACATCTCCAGGATTAGCATGGCAAGCTATGCTAAAGTCAACCAACTGTCGATTGGAACTTCTAACAGATATTGATATGGTGCTCATGATAGAATCCGGTGTACGGGGCGGTTTGACACAAGCTGTAACATGTCATGTCAAAGCTAACAACAAGTACATCCCAGGCTTCGACGAGAGACAAAATCCGCTTCCCTATGCTGACTTCAAATGGATCGACCCGGGCACCATCGGTGACATTTCACAGATTCCAAAGAATGGTCCAAAAGGCTATATTTTGGACTGTGATTTCGAATATCCGGAGCACCTTCATGACCATCACTACGACTTGCCTCTCCTAGCCAAGACTGAAATTTCACCGACAGGAAGATGGCCGAAATTGATGATAACGTTGGAAAATAAAGATCGGTATGTGGCTCACTACTGGGTAGTTCAACAAGCTCTTGAATTGGGTCTACGTGTAGTAAGAATTCATAGAGCAATTGAATTCACCCAGTCTTGTTGGTTGAAACCATATATTGATTCCAACACTACAAGAAGAGCAGCAGCAACATCAGCATTTGAAAAGGACTTTTACAAATCGATGAACAACGCCATCTTCGGGAAGACCTTAGAAAACAAAAGAAAACACAAGATTGTAAAATTAGTAAGTGATCCTAAGAAATTGGAAAAGTTAGTGCAAAAACCAAATTTTGGAACATCCATGATTATAAACGAAGATCTAGTTGCCGTCAGTATGAAGAAAACAACAATAGTGATGGATCGTCCGTTATACATTGGAATGTCGATTTTGGATATAAGTAAAACTCTGATGTATGATTTCCATTACAACAAAATGGTTAAACACTACGGAAGAGACAACATTGGAGTTGCATACATGGATACCGACGCGTTTATCTACTGGATAAAGACTTTGGACATGTATGAAGACCTAAGGAGTTTCCCATACAAAGACGATTTTGACTTCTCTGACTATCCGAAGAAGCATCCGAATTACAATGAAAAGAATAAAAAAGTAATCAGAAAATTTAAAGATGAAGCAAATGGAATGCCTTTGGAGGAAATAGTTGCGCTAATGTCCAACTATATTCCTTTAAGATGTATAAGGAAAATGACATACCGACAGTGAAGAAAGCTAAAGGAGTCAAAACATCGTACTTGAAGAAACATGTGACATTTGACCATTACAAGACCTGTTTGTTTGAAGATTCTACAATGTCTGCAACGTTTAACAATATCAGAAGCTTTAAACATGAGGTCTACAGTGTCACTGAAGTTAAAAGAGCACTATCAGCTCGAGATGATAAAAGGCATATTATGCTGGATAAAATTCACACTCTTCCTTTTGGCCACTACTCTCTAAACCCTATCGACTAATAACCTATTCTTCGTCCTTCTACAGCTTCGACCTTATTCCTTTCTCCTTCCGTAAAAAAATGGGGAACACGGCAAGTCAAACGCCGTGTTCCCCATTTTTTTACACAAGTTTGGATGACCTTGACGTATATAAATAATGTGAATATTTAAGACAACATTCATTGTGATTATACATGTGATACATGAAACATTCAAACCTGCAATATGAAGGACTTGAAGCAAGAAATTGTCAACGAACTTCATAAACCTGCAAAAAGAAAGTTTCTACGAAGAAATACAGTGATAAAAGGAATAAATGATTTATATCAAGCGGATTTAATTGAAATGATTCCTTACAGTAAACAAAATAGAGGATTTAAATACATATTGACTATTATTAACTGTTTTTCAAAAATGGCGGATGCTTTACCACTAAAAGATAAAAGTGGCAAAAGTGTTACAAAAGCAATGGAAACAGCTATACAAAGAGACAAACATACTATAAAACATTTACAAACCGATGATGGAAAAGAATATTTCAATAAGGAATTTGCAAATTTAATGAAAAAACACAACATTAACCATTACTCAACCAATTCAGAGGTAAAAGCATCAATAATTGAAAGATTCAACAGAACTTTAAAAGGTGCGATGTATAAGATGTTTTCTAACAGAGGATCGCACGTATGGATTGATATGTTACCAAAACTTATAAGCGATTACAATAACAAGTTTCATAGAACTATCGGTATGAAACCAAGCCAGGTGACTAATAAAAATGAAAAACTTGTATTAAAACGTATAAAAATGAATACTAAACCAAAAGTTGAAAAACTAAAGCCTCAAAGGTTTAATGTTGGTGATAAAGTGCGAATAAGCAAATACAAAGGTGTATTCAGTAAAAGATATCTTCCAAACTGGACAAATGAGGCATTTACCGTATTTAAGGTGCAACCTACAATACCAGAAACTTACATTTTAAAAGATAATAAAGGACAATTGCTGGAAGGAGGGTTTTATGGACATGAAATGTTAAAATCAACAGGAGGTGATGTATATTTAGTTGAAAAGGTGTTGCAACGGAAAAAAGATAAGGTTAAAGTACGATGGTTAGGATTTAATAAGACGGAAGATTCATGGATACCTAAAAAGGATCTAATATAACGATAGAGCATCATTTTGGATTGAACCATTACAAAGGATGGAGATAATACCGCAAAAAGACAATTTTACTATTAATAATATAGATGAACTCACAGTGGATGGTTCTCAATTCAATACTGGGAAACATGGTGTTTTGTTACCAAACACGGTTCGTTGTCTAGTTACCGGTCCTTCCAATTGTGGAAAAACAAATGTAGTATTCAATTTGATTACAAACCCTAAAGGATTACGCTTTAATAATTTATATGTATTTTCAAAGTCA
Source organism: Neoaliturus tenellus (assembly GCA_030545055.2). NCBI lineage: Eukaryota > Metazoa > Arthropoda > Insecta > Hemiptera > Cicadellidae > Neoaliturus > Neoaliturus tenellus. Next base: position 10,602,639 of record CM061533.1, on the reverse strand, counting down.
CTACAACAACCAAAATATCAGTTATTGGAACAAATACTCAATAATGTGCCTGAAGTTAAATATTTTAAATTTAACGCAAGCGAGAGTGTCATGCAGCCGCAAGAGGCTAAACCATTCTCAGTATTCATATTTGACGATGTATCTTGTGAAAATCAAAATACAATAAGGAATTACTTTGCCATGGGTCGACATAACAACATAGATAGCATTTATATTGGTCAAACTTACAGAAAAATACCGAAACAGCTCATTAGAGACAATGCAAACATGTTAATTGTATTTAAACAGGATGAAACCAACCTAAAACACATATATTATGACCATGTAAGTGCGGATATGCCATTTGAACGATTTAAAGAGTTGTGTGGAAAGGCTTGGGGTGAAAAGTATGGGTTTTTAACAATTATGAAGGAACAACCGCTAAACAATGGTCGATACAGGATAGGATTTGACAAATTTATACTAATACACTGATCATGATGTAAAACATTCATTGTTGTACAACACGTCTTGCTACAAACATGGTTAACCAAGAAAAGTTAATAAAGGAAATAAAATCACTTAGTGATTCTATTCGGGATAAAAACAGAGCATTAAAATTAGGTATTAGCGAAAGGGAGAAATTCCTTGAATCTACTTTTACACCTATTACTGAACCCTTGAAACAATTAAACAAAAAATTTGCTAAACCCGTTTTGGAAGGAGATGCAATTGCACCTATTACAAAGTTTGAAAGAGAAAATGTAAAATCAGAAGATTTTAGTGATGAAGACTCGGAATCCTCTACATATAGTGGTTTTACCGGTGGAGAACCCGAAAGAGAGCTAGAATCACCAGACTATAGTGGTATAAGAGAATTATATGAAGTAAAAGCTAAAAGAGGACATGAAGATGTATCAACCGCTAGTGAAGAGGAAAAAGAAGAAGAAGCAAGGGAAGGTCCGTCAAACATAAGCTTGTTGGGTGAAAACATTCATAACAAAGGACCTTTAGGAAGGAAATACATGATAAAAATGTTAGCTGGAATAGATCCTAATAAAAACTACCATAGTTATGGAGTAAGATTAACAGAAGAAGGTTTAATGGTTGGTAATAGCCCGGTAAACATTGATGAACATGATAATATTATTGTTGGTAATCAAAGATATAAGGGCACAAGAGGATTATTTGAATTATTATTTGAAAAAAAGCCTTTAGAATTGTTAGTTAAAGAAGAAGACATGGAAGCATATAAACAGATTTTGGAACACACCAATGCATACAGGAGAAAATATTTAGCTGACCAACCAGTTTTTAGATCTAGGTCTTTAAAATATAGAGTATTTGTATCCAAGTTAATACCAACAACGAGAAGACAACCAATGCCGATAATGCCGAGAAAACCTGTAAAACGAAGGTTTGAGTCATCCACTTTGGATATAAGTGCTGCAGAACCAAGAAAAAGAAACAAATCTGTTACAGGTACAGGTTTAATGAAGAAACTATACAACACAAATGTGATTTATTACAATAATATCAATAAATTGGTGGATAGAATGAAACTAATACATGAAGCTAAAGAAGCGGGTCATACTGGATTGGAAAACGAATGGGTGGCTTTAGTGGATGAACTCCGAAACCGTGGGGTAATCTCATAAAAATGCGTTACTCCCTAGATTACTATTCAGTTGCACCATGAGTGTCGACAAGTTCGGACGTTACTCCTCGGATGGGTTATATTACGCAAATAATTTAAAAAGAGGTGCTGGTTTACCACAAACACCTGATGGGGATTATGATATAACTAATAAAAGGTTAAAAAACATAAAAGATCCCACAGATGAAAACGATGCAATAAATTTAAAAGTATTAAAAGAAAAGATATCACCAACATTAAGACTACAGAAAAACACATATGACGCAGGTAATCATAGAATTGTCAATGTTGGTAAGCCAAATCAAAACGCTGATGCGATAAACAAAGGTTATTTATCATCAGAATTAAAAAATACGTTAAAATTCAATGGAAAAACGTATACTGCTGAAAATAAACGTATATCCAACGTAGATGACCCTAAAGATGCAAAAGACAGCGTAAATAGACGCTATTTACATTCATTAATACCTGAAAAGACAAAAGATGGTTTTTCTTTTTATAAATTTGTTATTAACGATATAGGTTATCCGAAAAATGAAAATGATGCTGTAAATTTAAAATATATAAAAGATCATTGTATTACACGTGATGTAGGAGTTATTGATTGTCTAGGTAATTGTTTAGCGAATGTTAAAAATGGTTCGGCACCATCAGATGGTGCAACAGTGGGTCAAATGAAGGAAACTTTAAAGCAAGAAACATCTGGATTTGTAAAACAGGATCAAGTAGTATCACGGTCGGGTGATGTGTTTGTACAAGGAAATGAAAAGTTTATTTTACTTGAACAAAAAAATAATGTTTGGGATTGCAAAGACATGAAATTATCAAATGCGCAATTAGCTACAGATGCTCATGATGTTCCGATTTTATCACAAGTTTTACATACTAATCCAAACAATTATCATAGAGATTGGTTGGGTACAAATAGAAGAATAATTAACATATTTCCAGGTATCGATGATTACGATTGTGTTGTAGTAAAACAATCTTTAATATTAGACAAACCAAGAGGTAGTACTTTCAATGCGAAAAATAAGAAAATAGGTAATTTGGCACAAGGAACAGATCCAAAGGATGCTGCAACTGTAGGACAAACATTACAATATGATAGTGCAAATCAAGAGTTTATTTATAATACCAAAAGATTTAAATTAATGGATGTAAATGATTATCAAAATATATTAATTGCAGATCCAAATTCATTTAGCGGATTTAGAAAATTGTCTGGTGAGGAATTTATTCATAAAAATCATGTATTTAGAAATGAAGCAGACAGATCATTAATTAGTGCAGATTTAAAATATTTTAAATGTCCTGGGAATGATGCAAATGTAACTGATGAAGACTAAGAATTTGTATAAAAACTGATATGGGTTAGAAATCGGGACTAATATTATAAAAATGGGTTACACTCTAGAATGTTATTCAGTTGCACCATGAGTGTTGACAAGTTCGGACAGTATTCATCGGATGGATTATATTACTTTAATACTTTAAAAAGAGGTGTTGGATTACCACAAACACCTGATGGAGATTATGATATTAGTAATAAACGGTTAAAAAACATAAATGATCCCACAGATGAAAATGATGCAATAAATTAAAAGTATTAAAAAAAGAGATATTACCAACACTGAAATTAGACAAACACATATAACGCGGGTAATCATAGAATTTCCAACGTTGGTAAGCCAAATCAAAACGCTGATGCAATAAACAGAGGTTATTTATCATCGGAATTAAAGAATACGTTAAAATTTAATGGAAAAACGTATAATGCTGACAATCGGCGTATATCCAACGTAGTAGACCCTGTAGATGAAAAAGACAGCATCAATAGACGCTATTTACATTCTATAATACCTGAAAAGACAAAAGATGGGTTTTCTTTTTATAAATTTGTTATTAACGATATAGGTTATCCAAAAAATGAAAATGATGCTGTAAATTTAAAATACATCAAAGATATTGTATTACACGTGATGTAGGAGTTATTGACTGTCTTGGTAATTGTTTAGCGAATGTAAAAGATGGTTTTGCACCATCAGATGGTGCAACGGTGGGTCAAATGAAGGAAACTTTAAAACAAGAAACCTCCGGTTTTGTGAAACAAAACCAAGTAGTAACACGTCAAGGAGATGTATTTGTACAAGGAAATAAAAAGTTTACTTTACTTGAAGAAAACAATTATGTTTGGGATGGTAAAGGAAAGTTATTGACAAATTTAGGTATTAGTGAAAAGCCTGGTGATGCTGTTACTTATGAACAGATAATACAATTAGAGCCAACTGGAAAAAAATGGTGGAATTGTGATAACAAACGATTAACAAATGTTGCAGACCCTGATTATACCGATAACGCTGTAACTGTTAATTTTCTTGTTAAAGTAATAGGTAATTTATTATTTGATATGCATAATTATATTGTAGCAGGACAACATAAACCTATTGACGAAAAAATGAGAAATACATGGATTAAAAAAGAAATTCTTTATAAATATTTTTTTAATCATAACACACAAAAGTTTAGATCATCAGATTGGGGTACTTTTGATATTTAATTAAATAACACCATATATTACATCATTTATGTGCAACCTGTCATAGAGGTAACACATGGGTTACGCTTTTCGAATATAAAAGACAATCATGGCATTTCATTACACCAGTCCATATCGAGACACTATACGGAAAGGAGGCGGTATCACGTCCACAGCGGTTTCTCTGTTAAGTAAAGCTTTAAATCGTATTCCAGTAGGATCTATCGTAAACAGAGCAATAGACGCTTTACCATACGAATTTCACATACCGGGAGGTTATCAGTATTGCGGACCAGGAACTAAATTGCAAAAACGACTGGAAAGAGGTGATCCAGGCATAAATAAGTTAGATCAGGCTTGTAAAGAACACGATATCGCATATTCCACATTTACCGATTCAAAAAATAGGTCAATCGCTGATAAAAAGCTAGCAAATATAGCTTGGCAACGAGTAAAGTCTAGTGACGCTAGTATTGCGGAAAAAGCAGCAGCTTTAGCGGTAACAGCAGGTATGAAGGCTAAAACAGCGGTAGGAGGTGGAAAAAGGAGGGGTAGGAATAAAAAAGGATCAACCATGAAGAAACATGGTGGTAATATTAGACTAAAAAGACGTTCTACGAAGAAAAATAATAAAAAACCAACAATATGGTCAATGGTAAAAAACGGGGCAGGTCTATACCTAAGACCGTATCGTGCATATTAAATAAAAGAAATCAATTAGTTATACCACATAAAGCGTTGACTAATGTTGAATTATTCAGATATATTTCCTGTTTAAAAATACCATTTTTCGCGAAGTATTCATGAAGGACAGTTTACCAAATAAAATATGAAAAAATGAGACTGGAATCGTAAATTTGGATAATACTGAAGGGCCCGGCACCCATTGGGTGTGTTATAAGAAACTGAATAGCAATGTATATTATTTTGATAGTTTTGGAAATTTGCCGCCACCGAAAGAACTTGAATATTACTTTAAACCTGCTAAAAACATATATTACAACTATAAAAGAGAACAACCTGATAATACTTCAATATGCGGTCATTTATGTTTGGAATTCTTAGCTAAAAGTATCAGTCACTATTGAGATGTCTTCCTATACGGTATCATTAACAGGAAAATCATCCACTTTACGAAGTACCCTTTTTCCAGCGTTACGCTTGCAAAAAGGAAGATTTTGGGAGGCAGCACTGTTGGATTTTACAACTTACAACTCTATTCCCAATGTTACGGAAGGTAAAAATAACTTATTGCATTATTATAAAGGAAAAGATGCCAGTGGGAAGTTTACAGACTTAGAAGTTTGCACTCTACCCACAGGTTCTTATGAAATTGATCATATTAATGAATTTTTGCAAAATAAAATGGGAAAAGACAATATAACGCTAAAAGGTAATAACAATACAATGAAAGCTGAGCTTACTTCAAAATATTATATAGATTTCAGTAAGTCAGACTCAATTGGTGATTTATTAGGATTTCCCAAAGATGGAGCAATTTTAGAACCAAATAAAACACATTCCGGTAAACAAACTGTAACAATATTAAAAGTCAATAGTATAGACATAACTTGTAACATTATACAAGGAGCTTACAAAGATGGGGCAAATACTCATATAATACATACTATTTACCCCAGTGAACCACCTGGATTTAAAATTGTTGAAAAGCCGCAAAACCTGGTATATCTACCGTTGAACACCACTTTCATTTCAGACATCGTGTTGAACGTATTGGATCAAGACGGTAACTTGATAGATTTCCGAGAAGAGCCTATTACGGTGAGATTACATTTAAAATCGACACTTTAATACAAAATCATGGGTTTAACATTTAAAAGCGAACAACCTACGGGAATCCGCATTAGTAGCTCTTCAGCTGTGGAGGAGTTAACACGTGAGAACATTCGTTTCTTAGAGAGAATTGGATTAAAAGTAACCAATAATGGATATACTGGATATAGCTCAGGGTCCAACATTCGACGAAACCCTATGGGAAAAAGAATATCACACCCACAACCCTTACACTTCATCAAAATTAAACAATAACGATGAAATTCGTATTCCCATACAAAATCAAGACATTTACACACTACCATGTGAAAGTTACTTGTATATTGAAGGAAAAGTTACTAAAAAGGACGGTACTACTACTGGTACAATTGTTCCATTTATAAATAATCCCATGGCTTTCCTGTTTGATGAAATTAGATATGATATATCAGGTGTAACAGTTGATTCCACTAAAAAAGTAGGTATTGCAACAACTTTAAAGGGATTAACATCTATATCACCTAATAAAACCAATTTAATACAACCTGCAGGATGGGTTTTACCTGCAAAAGACACAATCACTCCAGATACAAATGGAAATTTTGATTTTCATATTCCATTACGTTTGTTGCTTGGTTTTGCAGAAGATTATAGAAAAATTATATTAAATGTTAAACAAGAATTAGTTTTGTTGAGATCTTCTAACGATAAAGACATTATTAAAGCTCCAGACGGTACAACAGATGCAACTTTAGAATGGAAATTAACATTAGACAAAGTTGTATGGAGAGTTCCGCATGTTAAATTAGCTGATGAGCATAGAATGCTACTATTAAGAAAGTTAAAGGCTGATCGTGATATTGTAATTCCTTTTAGAAGTTGGGAATTTCATGAACATCCCAGCTTGCCAGCTACGGATCGTCACACTTGGACTGTTAAAACATCTAATTATGTGGAACGAGCCAGGTATATTATATTTGGTTTACAAACAGGCAGAAGAGACACCGTCACCAAACATGCAGGCCAATTTGATCATTGCAACTTGAAAAATATTAAAGTTTATTTAAATTCACAATTTTTTCCATACGATAATTTTAATGTGTCATTCGCTAATAAAAAGTACAGCATATTGTACGATATGTATGCAAGATTCCAAAGTTCATATTACGGTAAAACAAATGCACCTTTACTATCACCAGAAAAGTACTTAAATGGTTACCCGATAGTTGTAATCGATTGTTCTAAACAGAATGAATGGTAAAATCATCAAGTGTGGATATAAAAATAGAAATGGAGTTCAACGCGGCTATACCAGCTAATACAACTGCATACTGTTTAATTCTACATGATAAAATCGTAACATACACACCTTTAACTGGAATTGTTAAAAATGTATTGTAAAAAACCGGTTTTGTTACATTCCAATGCATTCCGCGAGTATAAAAGCAGAGCGTTCAGGTCGCTCCTCATCAGTTTGTTGCCTGTTCTTGTATGGGTAGCATCTTATTCAAAATGGCTTCTCCTAGTGGTACACAAGAAAATGTAGTAGATATTGAGAAGGAGATATCCGACTTTTTAGATCTTCAAGGTCAACCGGAAGGAGATGAACACAACCCTTGCGGACAACTACACGCCAGTAATAATGTTGAGGAAAAAGGTAAAAGAAGAAAGAATGTACAGAAGAGGAAAAGGGATATTGAAGATAATATTTCTCCTAACATATTGAGTGAGGTATTCTTGCGAATATTTTATCCAATTTCATCCAGTTTGGACAAAAGTGTTTTAATCGGTGTTATGAAATCAACGGATTATTCACCTACTGTAATTTTAACTCATGGGCCCAAAATGATTTTGTTTACGGACACTGCTTGGGAATCGTTTATGAAACACCTGCATCTGCTAGAATGCTATTTAAGTAGTAACATGTTTGGAAGAAAGACAAGAGTAGGCCTTTTGGATTCAAATGTGGAAATCGATATTGTTAAACATCGTGGTGATCATCAGTTGCGGTTTAGAGACACAACAAGACATGATAACAAGATTCAACTTAATCGAGAAGAGTTTTTTATTCTAACTTGTGCAACTGAACCAATAACAAGATACTTGAGACAACTGGTGTTTTCAAGTTCGATTATTAAAGATTATCTGGAAGACACTTTGGACAAACAACCGGACGCACCTATAATATACGGGCCTGTGGATACTTCTATATTCAATAGGGTTCCTCATGAAGTACAAATGTGGAGACAATTGGAAAAGTACGCTCAACTACATAAGAAATCAGTAAAACGTGAAGAAGAGGAAGAAGAAGGAGGAGAAGAATCAAGTGTTAGTGATGAAAATGAAAACAAGGAAAATGTAAAGATGGAAACCTAAATGACAATCAACTACACAGCAATGGTTAATTTTTAAAACAATATCAAACACTTTGTGGGGTTAGGCCTACCGGGGACGGTGCCCACGTTAAATATACACCAACGCGCTAACAACTGTACGGCCAGGTATAAAAGTCGTACCTACCGTGGTGTGGAAATCAGTTGACCTTTGGACTTCGTCATGAGCAGACGAGTGATCTTCGCAATGGACAAGGAAGAAGAACAAGTAAAGTCCAAACCTGGTATAATTGAGTTCCAAGCGTTTCGGGGTAATGATGATAGATTTATCATAAAAGAACTTGTGTTTTTCGACATCAATACAAGTGTTCCATATACGTTTTTGTTCAAACCACCATGTTCTTATTCATCTTTAACTAGCAAAGCCGCAACTACCAACAGGTGGATTTCAAAATATTTCCATCATATCGATTGGTATGATGGTTTTGCAAGTTACACGGACTTGTATCACATCATGCATCAGTTTTCAAACAGGTTTACCGATATTTACACAAAAGGACTGGAAAAGAAGAGATGGATCGAAGAATTTACTCATGTTCCGGTTAATGATGTGGAATTGGATAAAAACTACAAGTATACGATGGAAAATGTTTGTATTTGTACTAAAAGTTCAGAACATGAAAAAGATAGACATTGCGCTTTAAAAAACACCTATAAACTCGCATCTTACCTTCAAAGTGGGGAAATGGGGAGTGGTGGGGGTAACGGGGGTTAATAAGTGAGGAGCAGACCGGGACCTGGCATGAGTATTACTCGAGATTCCGAGACGACAACATCTCCCAGCAAGAAGACGAAGAAGACGATCTATAACTCGACCATGGCATCTCACCAGTTCCTGCAAACTTTGGTTGAGCAGTTCAATGCTCACTCCAAATCTACCATACTACCCGTCAAGAAGTGTTCCGAACTTAAAGACGAGAAGCACTACATTATCCACGCCATGAAGAAGATGGAGACTACAGTTGGAGAGGCCATCTGCTGCAGTCTTAGCGAGGCACCGTTCACTCCGGGGGATGAGCCCAAGTTCCAAGTCTACCTGCCGAAACGGTTCGTCCATCTCCTCCAGAACGAGGATCTGCGCTCCATCCAACCCGGCTGTCTCTATCTGGTTTCCCACGGTTGCACGGGTAGCAATTCCACCGAGTTGACCATCCACATCGCCGACAAGCAGCAGTGTTAGATTTAAGTTTTACTGTTGTACATATGTTATTGTAATGTTTTATAAATAAATAAACCATAAAAGACAAAAAAAATACAAAAAAAACAAAAAAAATGCAACATTGCAATATGTGGAGTTTGTCACATATTGATATGTTGCATTTTTTTTTTAAAGTTCGCGGGTGACCTTGACCTTTGACCTTTGCATTTCACAGTTACCCCCACCACTACGCTACAAGTGAAACCTGCTTGAATGCAAACACCCCCACCACTTTTTCATATACCTCCAAGCGCTGTGCCTCATCTTCATTTCAACTCCAGCAGCCAACCGGACAACATCAGGATGTCTCTGAACGTAAGCTGTGCCAGCTATGAGGAGGTGACGATTAAAACGCAACAGGAGCTGAACGACTTGTACAAGGAGTTGCAGCTGATGGTGGCAAGAGGCTACCGTATAAATGTGCAAGTCTATGCTTGCAATATACGCAATCTCCGACACCCAAAAGAAGAGTCTGAACATTACTCTTCTCCAGCGACTTCATCACCAACGTCCATGAAGACTGAAGTGAGCCAGACTTTGGATTATTTCAGCTGACTAGCAGTTGTTTTCCTTCTTCTTACCATTGTAGAATATGTTTATTTCTTTATTATATTAAAGATGTAAAAGAGAAAAAACACCTATCTTGTTACTGACATATGTGCTCAGTAACAAGATAGGATTTTTTTAAAACACAATTTGGATGACCTTGAAACTTCCCCCACCACTTTTTCATAGTACCCCCAAGCGCTGTGCCTCAGCTTCATTTCAACTCCAACGGTCAACCGTACAACATCAACAACAATGGCAAACCTACCAACAGATAAAAGATGTCCTCACGCATGCTGTGACTTTGTACACGAGTTAGAGAAGAGGATGCAAGAGAGGGAGATAAGAATAAAGCAGATCCACTCAGAAAATATTATGATAGTTAACGGCTATCTTTTGTTGTTTGGCTTGATTACGGTTGTACTATTCATATTATACGGCATAGTTACATGTGTTGGTAAAGTAATGGAAGAAAATGTCCACCACCATCAATTGGAAAGTTCCAATGTTACTTTGTAGGTTTCCTTTTTTTAAAACTCCATTTGGATGACCTTGAAATTTCCCCCACCACTCTGTTATACCAGCATTGCTCGCTGCAACAAGCATCATTCCTCCTCCAACAACCATGGCGGACACACCTGCTTGCGATGCCATGTCTTCCACCGAAGATGTACCCACTACAAGTTGGAAATTGACAATTGACAACGTGCATTATTTAGAAACCACCTGCGATTGGATGAAGTCTATTCTCCTCGACAACCCGGGAATAAAGCTCAAGGTCACTTTAGATTATGATTGGTCTGAAGTTATAATGCAGCAAGACGATCAAGAATCAGATCACAGTGGAGGTCAACAATCACCGGAGTATTTGTCAAATTTACCATTGTCAACCATATATCCTACAAATGAGGTGTAAAAAGAAGAAAAGGAGCATGGGGTTTAGAGTTTCTTATTCTTTAAAACCCAAATTGGATGACCTTGAACTTTCCCCCTCCACTTGCCTGTGTTTATTTAAGTGTCACCCGCTGGCTACGGCATCACTTCATCGTGCGCTTTCACCGCAGCAACATGGAGAGTCAACTCAACTACTGTTGCGAACGGAAATGTTTTTCATGGTCAAATGATATTGATGTGGTGGATGGACTGGCTTGTAGAAAATGTGAAGCTTTTGGACAATGCATGTGTCAGTGCAAGTCATGGAAGAAACCGAAACCACAATTGAAGACATTCCATGTGTACCAGATGAGAGGGCATATGTATACTTGTTGCCCTGAACGCTGCATCGAGTTCCCACTAAAACACCTAACCAGCTGCAACGTTTGCAACAATTGCTTCGCGGGCTTTTGCAAACATTATTTAGCAAAATGTCAGTACAGGTCGACTTGGCATACCGAAGCTCTCATTATCGATAAAATCACTGAAGAAGCACAAGAGTAGTCTTTCTACTCTTTTACTTTTTTAAAAACTCCGTTTGAATGACCTTGAAAGTTCCCCCACCACTTCCCATATACCTAGAGTACGCAGGGCCCGGAGGTCAGTCGCTCGGCGGCTGTCGTAGGGTGTACATCCGTGTTGTGCAGTCTGCTGTGCAGTTTTCATTTTAACCAGTTCAGGGTCACCACACTTAAACTCTGGCAAAAACGTCAAGCTGTTAACAACAATCCTAAGTTTTAGGTTCACAGTCAACCTCAAGGTCATCACACTTTAACATGTACATTTAAGGTAGCACCAAGACGGTGCTACCTGGCTTGACATTTTAAAGTTTCCCGAGGTCATCGCAGTTCCCCTCACCATTTCCCATATACCTAGAGTGCGCGGGGCCGGACAGTCAGTCGCTCGGTGTCTGTCGTAGGGTGCGCATCGCGGTTACAGTAATGATGAAACGCGGGAGTTGTATCGGTTCAAGGTCACTCGAGCGGTGTCACATGACGGTTTAGGCAAAGTCACGTTGCAAACTTTGAGTTTCCTCAGCACTTTTGCTGTTTCTCGTCTAATTTTGCTCTAAGTCGTCAAGGTCATTGAAACCTGACTGAAACTCGGAGCGTAGTGCAAGAAACAGCAAAAGTGCGAAAAAATTTTAGGTTTCAGCGTGACCTTGACCTTTGTGACATCGATGACGTCATAATGGTGACGTAAGGGGTGATGACGTCATCGCCACGTCATTTCTGCAACGTCATAGGTGTGACGTCATGGAAGTGACGTATTTGGTGATGACGTCATCGATTGCGTCATCGATGACGTCATCGATAACGTCATCGGTGGGGTCATTGACCTCGATGACGTCATCGCTCAGGTGACCTTGAACTGAGCCAGCTCCCGCGTTTCTCCACTACTTTATTTCCATGGTGTATATAGACAAAATAAAAAATACCAATTTCCACTGGTAATATGATGAGGACGCAGGTCTGCTGCGACAGGCGTATTTTGTGTTATTTTCATTGTTGTTTTTTACATAACATTTTAATACGATTACCGAAAGTGGCATTTTCCGGCAGGCTCTCAAGTTTCACGTCCGAGGACGGGAATAATTTGAGCAAGTATTAAAAAAATAATTTTTGGTACAAGTTATGAACGATGATTTATCACAATGCAAAAGATACACATACAAAATAACAAACATAGATCAAATTAAGACTATTTATTTCTCAATCAACATTACAGCAAAACTAATTATTCCTACTTCTGCATTGTTTACATTTAAATTGTTAGACAGTAACAATAGCTGATTATAAAAATAAACGATAAAGAAACACGAGCGTGCATAGTGGGCAAATGGAGAAGTGATTGAGAGCATCGAAAGTAATTTTAGTGGAAGGGAAAATCAGCTTATCATTTTCCCTTTACATTAACTATAGGTCCGGAAAGAGATTTTTTCGTTAGTATCAGCTGCTATCGAAAATAGCTACTCTCAATACGGAGTGATGAAAGGAAAACAATACATCTACACTATTAGGTAGGAAAAAAATATTTTTGTTTGTAAGTTACAATCCTTTAACTACATGTACAGTTAAGAAAAAACACAAGCTTATTAACAAAATTCAATACATTATATCTTATTTTAAAGTAGTTTTAATTAATTCCTATTACACAGTAATAATACAAACTTTCCATGTTATTCTCTAACAATAAATTCACACTCAACATTAAAAAAAGAATCAACCAATTAACAGCCAGGTGGAGCGGTCTGCGAATGAAGCGTTTTTGAAAAGACAATCAAACCACTTGAGCCAAACACATTTCCCGGTAATTAAGCAAACTTATAATTTATTTAAAGAAGATCTCGAGTAAACGATTGTGAATGAAGTTCAATTTATTAGGAGTGCAATTAAAAGAAAACGAGTGGGAATTACAGATTGGTTAAATACGCTGTGTTTCTTTGTTCTTCATTCAATGAATACAACTACGTATAGATCTTCCCTAAAAATGCTTATTTTATTATAAATATTTTTCTTTTAAATTCTCGAATATATAATAACTTTTTCTTTTATGAGTGTAAAAAATTTTAGTTTCTCATATTTTAAGTAAAAAAGATATTGTAGTTTAGGCGTCATAGACCTACTTAAAAACATTACAGCTCTGTTTTGCTGACTTATAATTTTATGCTAAAATAAAAAATATTTATTTTTCATACAATTGAAAAATTGGAGCTATTTTATTGCTCAGTTGTTTGTTGTTTCATTGATATTATTCTAATGGTGCATTTTTATAATTTATAAAAAATAAACCAAAGATTATTATAAAAAAACCCATAGAATGATATGATCCTCTTTATAACCCTCAAACCAGTAGGCCTACTATAAGAACAGACCCAATCGAAGAGCTCTGTTTGACATTAAAAAACCAACTTTTATTGGAACCATTTAATAACGGTAAAAATGTTCTTAGACACCTACAAGAGTGAACTATCACATAAACTCAAACCAGGCTTGAAGTAAAACGAAATGGGAATAGCTTCATTTCAACTTGAACTTTTCCAGAACGATGAATAGCGATTGAAAAGAACTTTCATTATAAAGAAGTATTAAATATTTATTTCAATGTTGTTTAATTAACACGTAAATTGGGTTGTTTTCAATAAACTCTCTGTGTATTGTGACGTTTCACGCCACCGGTACTCTTTGTACCGGCTCCGCAGGGTCGTTCGCCGACGACCTGTTCTCGTTCTTTTGCGTCCCGACCTCCTGCCCCGAAGCGTCGCAACCTGGGTGGAGCAGCGATCTCGGTTTTTCATCCATCTCAATCACCTTTCGAACGGGATATGTAATATTTAAGCTCTGGGTTATCATGTAGGGTATCAGGGGTAGATAGGGGTTACTCTAAATTAGGTATTGCAATATTACCAGGTCAGATTGTGACTTACAGTTCTAGGTTGCAGCCATGTGCTCAACCTGGCCAACAATGCATTGGCAATTTTCTCATGCCCCTTCAGGGTCAATGGATAGGATGGTTTTAAGTAAATGGATGATTTAAATTATGCAGCTGCTTTTAAATTACTCTACAAAGCTTATCAAAGCTGACTGGTTCTGGGCTGAGCTTGGTGACGATAGTGTCTCTGGGCATACAAAGCTCTCATCATCTCAATATCATGTTTCCCATATCTCGGTATCACATTCTGTAAGTCCTGTTCACCAATTTCCTACCATAGCCTTCCAAGTCTAGGGTAGCAGTCAATTACCACCCACCAATGTCCAGGAATAAAATGCATTTATTAATTCGTTCATCCTACTCACATCATCAATACCCAGTTAACAGTTAACAGTTAACTCCCCATCAATAGCTTGATATGGTAGAAGAGCGTGGTTATGATCCACGCACCTCTGGGTTATGTGCCCAGCACGCCTCCTTAGAATGAGTATAAACTCAATTTTATAGAATATAACTGTTTTTATTTTTAAATTTCCCATTCCAGGATGGCATCAAGAGCCATAACCAAAAGACTTGAGCACAGTTACTCCTCTCATTCCTGATATGGTAGTGGTATTTTGTTTCAGATGACTGTGAAATTCGCCCCAACCAAATTACCAAATCACCCAAAAAATCCTCAAAAAACGTAACAAAATCAAAATTTTTAAAAAACGGCTCTAACGATTTGGATTAAAATTTTGTGATTCATTAAAATTAAAATGGTAAATAAAATGACACCACCCTCATCTCCAAGAAAATGTGCGTTTAAAAGATATAAAGCAAAGAGTGTTAAAAAATCAATTTCTGGATTTTTAAAATAGCGGTTACCTTGAAATAAATACTACTTATCATCTCTAAATCAAGCTAAAAAAAAAAAAAAAAAAAAAAAAAAAAAAAAAACAATACAGTACTTTGAATTATTTCTCAACGTCAAGTGGTGTCGTGTTAAGTGTTACTGTATTGTCATTTAATTACATAAATAAATAGTGCAAATAAGTATATATAATTTCCAGTGTAATTTTATTTGTTAAGTTTAAATTTGGAAAGTTGTAATTAAAATTTATTCTGATTTTGATTTTTATATTACAAACCACATAATTAAACGAAGTTTTATATAGTGCAAACCCTTCATATGTTTATATGTTTCGTTTACATGTAGTTAACCTACCATGACAAAAAAATGTACATAAAAATGTTTATTTTATGTTTATTTTTAATTTTATGTATTTTCATTGTGTAAATAGTTATTATGTGTTAATTTAATTTTAAGTATGAGTTAAGAACCTCAACTCTGTAAAGCTAATGTAAGTGTAAAATTTTTGTGCCTGTCTTAGGGGAAGAGAGGACCTTCGGTCCTACCTAAGGCAGGTTAAATAAACACATTGTCAAATTGTCAAATTCTCTCTCTCTCTCTCTCTCTCTCTCTCTCTCTCTCTCTCTCTCTCTCTCTCTCTCTCTCTCTCTCTCTCTCTCTCTCTCTCTCTCTCTCTCTCTCTCATTTAAATTGCATATAATTCTTGGAATAAACAGATGACTGTTTTCAATGACATTTTAATATTGTTACTTGTAATAGTTAGTTGGAAGACCCCGTATCTTTGCTTGAAAATACAAGCATTAATATACCATGTATGAACGCAATTTATCTGTGTCAAATGATTTGTATCCATGGATTGATGTGATAACGTATGTATTTTACTTACGTAAATAATCCTTACTCCTTTATGCTTTATTTGGATATACGCTTTTCGGCACAAGGCAATTCAGTATCTTAAGTCTGTCCACAAAGTCCCAGGTACTTCACTCAGATCGAGTGGAGTCAGTTCGATAAAAACTTTGTCATTGTGTGCCCATTGAGTGCTTTCCTCGAAGGGTTGATAGGTCTGCCTTGTGCAAATGAAAATGGGAACCTTTGAATTATCATTTCCAAGGTGTATATGGAGAATATAAAAATACCGATTTCCATTGGTTGACGACGCAGGTCTGCTGCGACAGAGGTATTTTGTGTAATTTTTTATTGTTTTTTTTTATGACATCGAATTAATAATGGCTTAGCGCCCTGGATTAAGCTTTATAAAGAGAGACCATAAATGTTTGTTTTATTGTAGTTTTAAATGTATTAACGCAGGTGCTATGCACTGCAGTATTTTTTATATTTCTCAGAAGTTAATGGCTGCCTATGAAAGATATAGGCCTACGATGTATATATATATATATACCTGTCGAATAAAAAATGTAGAATCATAATTTTTTTCGAAATAACGCAACTTGATCTGAGTGAAGTATGTAGGTAGGACTTTGTAAACAGGATTAGAATACTGAAGATGCTGAAACACGTACATCCAAGTAAAGGAGGAAGGACTGATTAAAAAAAAGTAAAATACATAGTTTAACAATTTTTCCACTTTGGATGTCACTGTCCCATATAATGTAAAAGGAAGATGTCATAAAAAATGTACAATACTGATTTGTTTCTATAAAAAAGTTTCACAAAAATACTAAATAATAGTTACTAATATTATTAATTCAAATACTACAAGTAGTTTCAATTACTAGTAGTTAATACGAGTTATAGGTTTATTTTTCAATGTATTATCACATGAAGGCACTAAAATTGAATATTCTATCAAACTTTTATCATTCATCAAAATTAAAATCTTTTTGATTTGGAGAAAGTCAATTCTACCTAGTAAAATGTGTCTCGGTAAAAGAGCAATGTCAATCCCCAAAGACATTCATATTAAATATGTTAAATATCTTAAATTTTAAGATTCATCATTTGTAAGATTATCATTAATGTATCAACAGGATTGATCCGACATCAATCGCAGCAACATACAGTGAGTAAAAGCCATTTGAGGGGTGTTCAGTTTACTGTTTGATGTTTAGGTAGATCAGTCACGGTTGTCGCAAAGATACAATTTGTGAATGTGTGCAACTTGTTTTTATGAGTGAATGTGTTTTGTTAATGATAAAACACAAAAAAATCATGTGTTTTACTTATGTTTAAGATTTTTTTATTATTGTCTACTGAAGACAATGAAATATTGTAACTTACCTTATCTAGTTAATCCTTAATGTAGCTTTGTATTTTGCTGCCAAAACTAGCACAACATGAACATCTATACAAATTTATATCGAAACAAAAACTATTCTAATATCCTAAATTTTATAAGAGTGTTCAAACATTAATTTTTTGGAGAATAATTACTTACTGAAGGTATTTTAATTACTTATTAATTACTTATATTGAAGTCTTAACCTAGATATATTTTCAAAATTAGTTGACTATAACGAAATTTATAAAGTTGGGTATGGGTTAATTCTTCTAGACAAGTCTGTTCCTACCTGTCTTTTAGCGAATTTCCCATAGGGAGGAATCTTTTACCGTAGATCTCATGGTAAAAAAGAAGCTATCCGATGGCTTGTGGATGCGATATTCCCTGGTAAGTTTTTAAATTTTTTTAGGGAGAGGTGGGAAAAATGCATTAAGATTGAAAATGTTACCCACTAAAATTTGCATACTATATATATGTCAATAGACACGATAACTCTCGTAAAAATAAATATGAGATCTATAAATATACCTTTTTTCTACCTTTATTTGGATGAGTTCGTAAAAAAGATATATCGTGTCCTACCGAATGTGTAATTTAATGGGGGGGGGGGGGGGTGTATCCCGAAAATAGTTTTTTTTGTGTGTTTTTCATATGTATTTTTTTAAGATTTGTTAATTTTGATCTTTACCACGGGCTTTAGATAAAAATACACACAATTGAGTATATTGAAACTTTGTTATATCTCCATTGGTTACCGAGATCTAAAAAAGTCCAAAGACAGTACATTTTGGGGCTCTAATCTTATGGAGGATAAGGATGTGTTAATATTTCACTCATTAAATAATATTTTTGGATGAACTTGTTATTTGGCTCTATTTGGCTTAAATCCATCCACTTATGGTAAAATCTTTTGGTTTTTTGTAATTAACATGGTAGCAAACTTGCATAATGTTTTCCTATGTTAATTTAATGTAGAATAGGTAAACTCTTTTATTTATGTACAAATATTAATGAAACTTAATATATGGCTTCATGTGATCGAAATAAATTTGTTATGCTAAAAATACCTACTTCCAGTGTTCTTCATGTCAGCATACATTTCATACAATACTCTTTTTGCTTGAATTATCGTTTATTTGTCAGCAAACCTTCATCCTTATTTCAATGGTGTATATAGACAAAATAAAAAATACCAATTTCCATTGGTAATATGCTGATGACGCAGTTCTGCTGCGACAGGCATATTTTGTGTTATTTTCATTGTTGTTTTTTACATAACATTTTAATACGATTACCGAAAGTGGCATTTTCAGGTAGGCTCTCAAGTTTCACGTCCGAGGACGGGAATAATTTGAGCAAGTATTAAAAAATAATTTTTGGTACAAGTTATGAACGATGATTTATCACAATGCAAAAGATACACATACAGAATAACAAACATAGATCAAATTAAGACTATTTTATTTCTCAATTAACATTACAGCAAAACTAATTATTCCTACTTCTGCATTGTTTACATTTAAATTGTTAAACAGTAACAATAGCTGATTATAAAAATAAACGATAAAGAAACACGAGCGTGCATAGTGGGCAAATGGAGAAGTGATTGAGAGTATCGAAAGTAATTTTAGTGGAAGGGAAAATCAGCTTATCATTTTCCCTTTACATTAACTATTTTTATAGGTCCGGAAAGAGATTTTTTCGTTAGTATCAGCTGCTATCGAAAATAGCTACTCTCAATACAAAGTGATGAAAGGAAAACAATACATCTGCACTAATAGGTAGGAAAAAATATTTTTGTTTGTAAGTTACAATCCTTTTAATCAATCTTTAATCAATCCTTAATCAATACAATCCTTTAATATCCTTTAGAACATGTACAGTTAAGAAAAAACACAAGCTTATTAACAAAATTCAATACATTATATCTTATTTTAAAGTAGTTTTAATTAATTCCTATTACACGGTAATAAAACAAACTTGCCATGTTATTCTCTAACAATAAATTCACACTCAACATTAAAAAAAGAATCAACCAATTAACAGCCAGGTGGAGCGGTCTGCGAATGAAGCGTTTTTGAAAAGACAATCAAACCACTTGAGCCAAACACATTTCCCGGTAATTAAGCAAACTTTTAATTTATTTAAAGAAGATCTTGAGTAAACGATTGTGAATGAAGTTCAATTCATTAGGAGTGCAATTAAAAGAAAACGAGTGGGAATTACAGATTGGTTAAATACGCTGTGTTTCTTTGTTCTTCATTCAATGAATACAACTACGTGTAGATCTTTCCTAAAAATGCTCATTTTATTATAAATATTTTTCTTTTAAACTCTCGAATAAATAATAACTTTTTCTTTTATGAGTGTAAAAAATATTAGTTTCTCAAATTTTAAGTAAAAAAGATATTGTAGTTTAGGCGTCATAGATCTACTTAAAAACATTACAGCTCTGTTTTGCTGACTTATAATTTTATACTGAAATAAAAAATATTTATTTTTCATACAATTAAAAAATTAGAGCTATTTTATTGCTCAGTTGTTCGTTGTTTCATTAATATTATTCTAATGGTGCATTTTTATAAATTATAAAAAATACCCAAAAATTATTAAAAAAAACCCATAGAATGATATGATCCTCTTTATAACCCGCAAACCAGTAGGCCTACTATAAGAACAGACCCAATCGAAGAGCTCTGTTTGACATTAAAAAACCAACTTTTATCGGAACCATTTAATAACGGTAAAAATGTTCTTAGACTCCTACAATAGTGAACTATCACATAAACTCAAACCAGGCTTGAAGTAAAACGAAATGGGAATAGCTTCATTTCAACTTGAAATTTCCCAGAACGATGAATAACGATTGAAAAGAACTTTCATTATAAAGAAGTAATAAATATTTATTTCAATGCTGTTTAATTAACACATAAATTGGGTTGTTTTCAATAAACTCTCTGTGTATTTTGACGTTTCACGCCACCGGTACTCTTTATACCGGCTCCGCAGGGTCGTTCGCCGACGACCTGTTCTCGTTCTTTTGAGTCCCAACCTCCTACCCCGAAGCGTCGCAACCTGGGTGGAGCAGCGATCGTCGGTTTTTCATCCATCTCAATCACCTTTCGAACGGGATATGTAATATTTAAGCTCTGGGGGTTATCATGTAGGGTATCAGGGGTAGATACTGGTTACTCCAAATTAGGTATTGCAATATTACCATGTCAGATTGTGACTTACAGTTCTAGGTTGCAGCCATGTGCTCAACCTGGCCAACAATGCATTGGCAATTTTCTTATGCCCTTCAGGGTCAATGGATAGGATGGTTTTAAGTAAATGGATGATTTAAATTATGCATCTGCAGTAGTGGTTTTTGGCCACTTTTAAAACCGACCACGTGCCCACCGAGCCACGTGCCGCGGCAGCTGGCGCCAGCTGCTATGTCACATAGCTTCCGGTGGGGGATGGAGGGTATATATGAGATGCTGTAGTTATATTTTATGCAATATAGGTTGGGGTGGAGATGGCGATAGTGTTGGCGTTAGGGTGAAGTGAATTTGCGCATAAAATTAAAATTAAAAGTTAGTTTAAAATTAAAATTCGTCGGTGTTAACGAAACTCTAACAGTTGAAGAAAAATTAAGAGTTAGTTGAAAATTGAAATTCAAACTTATAACTGAGATGTGGAAAATATGTCAAGGTCATCCAGAGTAAGTTTTTAAAAATCCTATCCAACTATCACCAGAAATAGTTTTAAGTTGAAGTAGTTGGTGATAGCGGGATAATTCATCCGTGCCATGGGAGAGGTGTTTCTCGTTTGAAAGTTGGCGATCGAATGAGAAGCGCCGCCTAGGGAGAGGGCTTATAAAACGGCAACCTTCCCCCACCACCCCTTCCCCCACTCCTTTAGACCAATAACCGGTCGCCGACTCTATGTGGTGAAACTGAACTAGACATGGCGGCCGCAATGGATAATTCTAACCTCAAACCTTAGTTTTGCATTGGTGAGCATGAGCCACCCCCACTCCTTTACCTTTCTTTTATATTTTTAAAACCGAACAGATGTTCGGGCAGGTGTTGGGGGCAGAAATGTTAAAATATTGGGGTGGAGATGGCAATAGCGTTGGCGGTCGGTTGAACTGAATTTGTGAATAAAGTAATTAGGGTTGAACTAAAAGTATACATAAATTAAAAGTTAGTTAAAAACTGAAATTTGACGGTGTTAACAAAACTCTTAATAGTTGAACAAAACTAAAAGTTAGTTTAAAACTGAAATTCAAATTTATAAATAGGATCTGGAAAGTATGTCAAGGTCATCCAGAGTAAGTTTTAAAAAAGCCTACCCAACTACCACCAGAAATAGTTCTAAGTTGAACTAGTTGGTGATAGTAGGATAGGTTGAAGTAACTTTTGAATTTTATTAGTGAACATACAATTAATGTGCAACAGCAGAGTTTAAACAAGTTGAACTTTTGTGATGAATTACAGAGTTGTAAATGCAAACACCGACGACGATGAGAAGGTAAATGCAGAGTCCCCAGATGATGTATTTGAAAAGCTTGAACAAATGTAACATTTCAAGTTGGTTTTCCCGTTCCATTTCCAATCGTTTAATTTCCAATTTCAATTTATCCTCTTCCATTTTAGTTACGAAGGGAACTTCATCCATCATATCCATCATGATTTTGTAGTGTTTGAAATTTTAAAACAAGTGATGTTGATAGTTCAAAAGTTGAAGACGGAATGAGAAGTGAAAGCGAGAAATGTTAGTTAAATAAAGAAGTGGTGGGGGGAACGAAGAATTACAAAGAAGTGGTGGGGGAAATATTTTGCTGTTCATTATTACCATCAGTAGTGTCAGATGGTGCAGGAGTTAGATTTAGTAAACTGTCTTCGTCCGAACTTTCAATCTTATCACAAATAGGACAATCGTATGTTATTTCCAAATTCATTTTGATGGTTGTAAAATTATCTACAAGTTCTTGTAAAATATTAAAAATGTCTTGTAACTCTTCTTTAGAGTTTATTTCAAAACTAGAATTCATTCGGGCCAATGGAGAGTTGTTCATTATTGGAGAGTCGGTGATGGAATGAGGATCGGCGCATAGGGAGGGGGCTTATATAATGGTGACCTTGAGCAGGCGTCTAGGGAGGGGGGCTGTCTAGGGAGGGGGCTTTAATATAGGGAACCTTGAGCTTATGATTGAATAAAACGTTTAGTTCTTCTTCTCCATCTTTTAATTCAATTATTTGAACCGAAGTAGTTGTTTCATCTTCTTCACTTGATGAAGAAAACAATTCACCAGGATTTAAATATTGAACTACAATTCTGAACCATCTTATAGGATATTCGTCAATGACAGAAAGTAAGTTTTGAAACAATTCTTCCATCTCCTCCCTGTCAGTTATTATATGTTCAAATTTGATAAATTTGTTTTCCATGTTGTTAGTTAGAGTGTTGGAAGTGGAATGATTTAATATTATATAAAAATTAGAACTAGTGGTGGGGGAAATCTCAAGGTCATCCAAATGAAGTTTTAAAAAAGAGTGTAAAACTGAAATTACACATTTGATGGTTCTACAGGATCGGAATACCAATCTGATCTGTATTTACATCTTTTTATCATATGTGTACAAAAATCATCTTGATGAGAATTGGTGCGTTGACAATGAGCAAGATCTAGAGGGTGAAATTTGAAACATCTTTGAGGACAACATGTATGAAAATATCTTGATTTGTAAAATTTTAAAGTTCGCAATTCCGGTGGTGGTAGTTGTTTTGTTTTGCATTTGCAATAACAAGATCCGAAGAATTCACATTTAGTACAAGCTAACCCATCCACCATCATTGGTCCTAAATCTGTACACTGTTGTTCACAACAGTAACGAGGTTTGTACTTGTATTTTTGCTCTTCCATGTTGACGCTGCGGAGTCCAGTGAAAGAATAAGAGTGTATAGTGTTGAATAGTGAGTTTTATGTACTGTGAAAAGTGGTGGGGGTAATTTCAAGGTCATCCAAATGGAGTTTTAAAAAATTATACCTTACAAGTGTAAGGATTATTAAAATTTAGGAAGTTTGTTTCTCTTTGTTTTCTTCAGACTTTTTCTCTCTCTCCGCCTTAGCCATAGCAACAAGTTCTTCTGTTGATAATGGATGTACTTCAGGAAATTTTAAAATTAATTTAGCTTGATATCCTTCTTTAGTTAATACATCTAAATCTTGGGTCATTTGTTCAATGGTGTCGTAGTCTTTTCCATAGATTTTTCCATCAAGTTGAATCATCATTCTGTACAACATTTTCTTAAATACGTCTTGTCGTGGTGAGAGCTGAGAAGCAAATGATTATTTATACGAGTATCACATCCTTTTTATTAACTCATATTGATCATGTGATTCTTTAGTTGTAGTTTTGTCTGTCAAAAGTTATTCAACATTGGTAATACTTCTGGAACTTGACGTTATGTTGACCAGCTGGCGATGAAGAAGTTGTAGGTTGTGTAGAAAAAAATATTTCATCATCGCAATATTTTGTTTTAGTGAACATCCTTGTATTAGTAGCACTAACATCAACAGTTAAGTGATAACCACCGGTAAGTAAAACTCGCATTTCGTTAGTTAAATCTTCAAGTTGTTCAAAAGTAGTTATGGTGTTGGTATCATAAGATGCACACTTAACCTTTAGGGACATGTTGCAGTTTTATATTGAGGGATTAAGAGCGAGATGTGTACGGTATGAAAGGTAGCAGTAGACTGATGAATTTTGCAAGTACATTTCCCCTTTTATAATTATACAAAATTGGGTCAAGGTCATCCTGTGGAATTTTTAAAAAAAGCAACATATTGTAATGTACAAAGACATTACAATATGTTGCTTTTTTTATTTTTATTTTTTGTTTTGTTTTATATCATATTTATTGAAAAAACAAATACAAAGAAATATTTACAATGTTATGTACAAATTAATCAGTAGTAGGTGTTACATGAATTGTAAGTTCAGTAGAGTTGTTTCCACTGGGTCCATGTGATACCAAATAGAGTGCGCCGGGTTGAATTATACGAAGATCTTCATTTTGAAGTAGTTGTACGAAGCGCTTTGGTAAGAAGATCTGAAATTTTGCTTCATCACCAATTGTATAAGGTGCCTCGCTCAAAGTGCAATTTATAGCATCACCTACTGAACTTTCCATTTTCTTAATAGTATGAATGATGTAGTGTTTTTCTTCTTTTAGTTCAGAACATTTCTTTGTAGGTAGAATTGATGATTTAGAATGAGCGTTGAACTGATCAACTAAACTTTGAAGTAAGTTTTGTGATGCCATATTGATGTTGTTGTTAATCTTCTTGTTAATAAGAATGTCCGTCGGAGATGTTGTCTCTTCGGAGGTTTGAGTAATACTCATGCTGTGTCATGGTAGCGCTCTCACTTTTATAATCGACACTACCCCCACCACTGACACTACCCCCACCAGTTTGTTGAAGGAAATTATTCAAGCGGTAGGCATTCTTTAAAGCGCACTGCGACCTTCGATGTTTAAAACTTTTTGATGAAATACAAAGTTCGTTGAAGTAGCATTGGAAATCTTTATCAATTATTGCATTAATCACTTCGTTGCTTGTAAATGATTGTATCCAATTTGCTTTTTCCAATCCCCTTGTGTAGATAATTTTAAACTCTTTGCAATAATGATTCATAATATGCGGCATCATGTTATAATTAATGAAACCTTCATCCCATCTTAAGTTGTGAAAATGTTTGTTCAACCATTTGTTTGTAACTTTCGCTTTAGTTGTTAGTCTATTAAATGGTACTGGAGGTTTGAACAAATAATGATAAACTACTGATGTGTTCATGTCCAAGATTACTAATTCTTTAATAATAAAATTACCATCATTTCCTCGGAAAGCTTGAAATTCAATTATACCTCTTTTAACTTCCATTATATGTGGCGCATTAGAAAACGAAACCCGTTTATTCATGATGAAGTCTTACTAACAACTGACTTAAAAATTGAATGAGCCGATGTTTATAACAGACAGGATTGTTCTTCTTCTTTCACTTCTTGTGCCACTTCATCAATATTAAAATTGGTGTGATAGTTGTTTAATTGTCTCCACATTTCAACTTCTTGAGGTATTCTATTAAAGATTGAAGTATCCACGGGACCGTATAAAATTGGAACAAAAGGTTTTTTGTCCAATGTATCAATTAGATAGTCTTTAATTATTGCACTTGAAAATATTAGTTGTTTCAAATATCTGGTGACGGGACCGGTAGTACAACTTAAAGTGTAAAATTCTTCTTTAGTGAAATATAATTTAACATTATGTGTAGTTAAATCTCTGAAGCGAACAATTTGTCCTCCACGATGTTTTACTATATCAACTTCAATATTTGATTCCAATAAACTTAATCTTGTTCTTCTTCCAAATGTGTTGTTACTTAAATAGCACTCCAAAAGATGTAAATGTTTCATGAGAGATTCCCAAGTAGTTTCACTGAAAGTAACCATTTTGTTTCCATGATTTAAAATAACAATTGGTGAATAATCCATTGATTTTAAAATTCCAACTGATATACTTTTTGTCATGCATGAAGAAATTGGGTAGATAATCCGAAGAAATACTTCTGTTAAAATATTGGTTGTAATGTTAACTTCAACCTTCTTCCTTTTTACTTCTTTTTCAGCTTTTTCTTCTTCTCTCTTCTTATGTTTGTTGAATTTTAGGAACTCGTCCATTTCTCGTTCAACTTGTTTTTCTATATCTGAACTATTATCATCCATTGGAGGTGTATTTTCTTCTCCGTTAGTAGAATTCATCTTGCGAATGATGTTTCCCATACGACGGTTGAAGATAGAATGAAGTTTCTACTAATTATTTTTTCGCTTTTATATTTTTCGTAAATCCTTGAAATTTATACAATTACATAATTGTTTGTTTTCAACTTGTCTTTCACAAATGAAATTCTAACCTCAAAAATTAAAGCAGATAATTCTAACCTCAAAAATTTGCAGTTGTTGTACAATTCTTCTTAAAGTACATTCTTCACAATTCCGGTCAGCGGTGTGTAAGTAACTATTTTATCATGTAGAATTAGACAGTATGCCGAAGTTCCATCCGCTACTGGTTCTTCAAATTCCATTTCAATTTTTATATCCACACTTGATGATTTTACCGATTCATTTTGTTTTGAACAATCGATTACAATTATTGGAGCCTTGGAATAATACTGGTCAGGTGATAATAGTGGTGTATTAGTCTTTCCATAATATGATGATTGAAATCTTGCATACATATCGTATAAAATGGAAAAACGTTTATTGCTGAACATGACATTCAAATTGTCATAGGGAAAGAATTGAGAGTTTAGGAAAACTTTACAATTCTTTATTTTACAGTGATCAAATTGACCAGCATTTGCAGTGATAACATCTTTTCGCTTAGTTTGAAAACCGAGTATTATGTACCTTGCTCGTTCCAAGTAAGTTGATGTTTTGACGGTCCATGTTTGTCGTTCTGTCTGAGGTAGTGTAGGGTATTCATGAAATTCCCAACTTCGGAATGGCATCACAATATCACGGTCAGATTTCAACTTTCTCAATAATAGGATTCTATGTTCATCAGCCAATCTTACATGAGGTACTCTCCAAACAACTTTATCCAACTGTAGTTGCCATTCCAGTTTATCTTCCGTAGTTGCAGGGTCTGCAAGTATCAAGTCCTTATTAGTTGAAGATCTGAGTAATACTAATTCTTGTTTGACATTTATTATTACCCGTTTGTAATCTTCAGCGAATCCCAAAAGCAATCGTAAAGGTACATGAAAATCAAAGTGACCATTGGAAGCTGGTGTTATAGTGTCTTTATCGGGGGCAACCCATCCGGCAGTGACTATTGAATTCTTCTCATGCGGTGTTAATGATGTTAATCCTTTCAATGTAGTTGTTAAACCAACCTTTTTTGTTGAATCAACCGTCACCCCTGATATTTCATATCTTATTTCATCAAAAAGATATGCCATCGGGTTATTTATAAAAGGAACTGTTGAAGCAGTTTTTCCATCCAATTTTAATACCCGTCCTTCGATGTACAAGTAACTTTCACACGGTAAAGTGTAAATATCTTGTTGTTGAATGGGGATCCTTATTTCATCGTTATTGTTTAATTTTGATGAAGTGTAAGGGTTGTGCGTGTGATATTCCTTCTCCCATAGTGTTTCGTCGAACGTTGGTCCTTGAGATATATCCAGGATATCCATCGCTGTTAAGTTTCAATCCAATCTTCTGTAGAAAACGAATGTTTTCCGATGTTAACTCTTCCAATGTCGAGGAGCTACTGAGCTCCCGACTCTTCCGTTGCGGTTTAAATGATAATCCCATGTTGACTTTTATGTTGCTGCTCTGATGTGTATCCGTATAGTAATTGTTTCTCCTCTAAAGTTAACACTATGACCGTCTTGATCCAATATGTTCAGTACGATGTCTGAAATGAAACTGGTGTTTAACGGTAGGTATATCAAGTTTTGTGGCTTCTCAACAATTTTAAAACCGGGAGCCACTGTTGGATAAAATGTATGTAAAATATGTTGATTAACTCCATCTCTATACGATCCGTGTATAATGTTGCACGTGACATCAATACTATTTACTTTCAATATTGTTACAGTTGAATCACCTGAATGAGTAGTTCCAGGAGTTAAGATTTTCTTTTTTGTATCTGTAAATCCAAGTAAACTGCCAATCGACTGTTCCAAGCTGACATCAATATAATATTTTGAAGTTATTTCTGCTTTTAAAGTATTATTGTTTCCTTTAACGGTGATATTGTCTTCTCCGAGTTGTTTCTGTAATAATTGGTTTATATCATCAATTTCATAAGCTCCAGTAGGAAATGTAATTATTTTCAATTCTGAGTATTTTCCTGCAGCATCCTTAGTTTCATAATAATGTAGTAAATTGTTCTTCCCTTCCGTAACATTAGGAATTGAGTTGTAGGTAGTCAAATCAAGTAATGCCGCTTCCCATAATCGTTCCTTGGATAGACGCAATGCTGGGAACAGCGTACTTTTTAATGTGGATGAATTTCCACTCAATGACACTGTATACGATGACATCTTAAAGCTGACTGACACTTTTCGCTAGAAACTCCAAACATAAATGCCCACATATTTCAGTATTGTTAGGTTGTTCTCTTTTGTAATTGTAAAAAATGTTTTTTGAGTTTCGAAAATAATGTTGAAGTTCTTTTGGCGGTGGTAGATTGCCAAAACTGTCAAAGTAGTAAATGGTTTGTCCGAGCTTTTTATAGCATACCCAATGAGTACCTGGACCATAGGTGGAATCCAAATTTACTATTCCAGTTTCATTTTTCCATATTTTAGTTGGTAATGCATCTTTCATAAAAACTCCTCGAAAGAATGGTATTTTCAAACATTTTACATAATCATTTAACTGATGATTTGTTAGGGCTTTATTTGGAATTATTAATTGATTCTTCTTATTTAGTACACACGGTATGGTCTTAGGTATAAACCTGCTCCGTTTTTTACCATTTGCCAAACAGAAGTCTTCTTTATACTTGCTTTATGAGTTCTACGACGTCCTTTTTTAATGTTTCCACCTCTTTTGGGTGTGCCTCTCTTTGCAGGTCTTCCTCTGCGACGTTTTCCACCACCTAACTTTGCTTTCGTCTTCATGGCTGTAGTTACTGCCCAAGCCGCTGCTTTTTCTGCAATACTTGCGTCACTTGATTTTACTCTTTGCCAAGCTTTTTCTGCTAGAATTTTATCTGCTATTGATCTATTTGTTGAATCTTTATACTTTGAATATGCTATATCGTGTTCTTTGCAAGCTTGATCTAATTTATTAATTCCAGGATCTCCTCTTGCTAAACGTTTTGCCAACTTAGTTCCAGGTCCACAATATTGATAACCTCCGGGCAGATGTAATTCGTATGGTAAAGCGTCTATCGCTCGATTCACAACAGCACCAATTGGAATCCGTCTGAGCAGGGATAATGCAGCTGATGTTAAACCACGTCCTCTCTTGCCGCTGTCTTGACGACGACTGAGCGATACGGTCTTCATTATGCTGTTTTATGTAACCAACGTCTTCACTCTATGAAATACTTTATGCTAATGAATCCTTTTTTGTATATTCCATACTTAAATATTCATAAGTTTTACTAGTATCTATCAATGATTTCATCTTTAATCCATTGGTTTCTCTGAGAATCTTCGATTTTATTGTGTTTCATCGATGCATTAATCAAATGATTATGCATATCAATAACTACATTACCTACAAGATTTATTACATACTCTACATTAGTAGCATCTTTGTTACGTGTAGGATTATCAAGATATGTGATACGTTTACCATTACATGTATACGCAGATGGATCGTTATTAGAGGTTGCTATAACTTGATTAATAGTAGCAACATCATTCGGAGCTATTCCTGCTGATATGTTAGATATTCTTTTATTTTTTCCATTATATACGTTATTTATTTTATCTAAAACTATAGTTTGTTTTACAACAACACAATCCTGATCATCTTTACCAGATTTAACTTGGGTTAATCGTCTACCTTTACATATAAAATTAACACCAGTAGCTGATAGTTGTGGTACTTGTGTTAAAATAACAGCATCATGTTCTTCCGTGCCTAAACTTATATTTGACAATCTTTTATTTTTTCCATCCCACTTGTCATTTTTTAGTTGTAGTAAGGTAAACTTTTCACTGCCTTGCATAAACTCATCACCTTTCTTTGACACCACCTGATTCTGTTTAACAAAAGCGGATGTTCCTTTTTTCAAGCTTTCATTCATTTGTCTCACGGTAGCAGCATCAGATGGAGTTGAACCATCTTCCAGATTGGACAACACTTTTCCATGACAATCAATAACAGCACTATTATATAAAATACAATTATCTTTAATGTATTTTATATTAACACCATCACTTTCTTCTTTAGGATATCCAATATCGTTTATAGTATATTTATAGAAGGAAAATCCATCTTTTTTCTTTTCTGGTATTACAGAGTGCAAATAACGCTTATTAATTGTATCTGTATCCTCGGTTGGATCTGCCACATTAGTTATTTTATAATTTAAAGCATTGTACTTTTTTCCACTTTTAGTCTTTTCCAACAGTAAAGCATATTCCATCGCAGATAGAAAATAGCCTTTATTAACAACATCTCCATTGTTGACTGGTTTTGCAACGTTAATAACCCTGTGAGATTTTGCATCATACAGTTGGTTGTTGTCGAGTTTTAAACTTGTAGATGTTTCCTCCTTTACTGTCTTTAAATTTGTTGCATCTCCATCTTCTTCTGGATCTTTAACAAACTTTAAACGTTTATTATTTATGTTATAGTCACCTTCGGGTGTTTGCGGTAATCCACTTCTTTTTCTGTTTTCTCCAACTTGCACTCCTAACGCGGAGTAGCGTCCGAACTTGTCGACGCTCATGTTAGAACTGACACATTATACACCTGCAACTCTTATATATCCGCGGACAATTATACAATTATGTCGCGATTCCTGAGTTCATCAATCAGAGCTACCCATTCATTATTTAAACCTGTATGACCAGCTTCCATGGCTTCATGCAATAGTCTCATTCTATCAACCAATTTATTGATGTCATTGTAGTAAATCACATTTGTATTGTATAGATTTTTCATCAATCCTTTACCAGATGTTGAAGTATCTCCTTTACTCTTTTTACTATGTTGTTCAAGAAGTGATAAATCCATAAGTGATAAAGATTTTCTTTTCAGTGGTTGTCTTACCGCTGGTGCAGTACGTAATGTTGGCAATTTTCGTGGAGGAAACAACTTTTTTATAACGATGTTATATTTTGTTGCACGTGAACGATTAATCATTCCATCCTTTAAGTAGTTTCTTTTATGAGCGCTAGTATTTTGTAGAATCTCCTTAAAAACACTTAAATCTTTGGATGAATATCTTAGTGGTATGTTTTTAAAAATTAATTCATATAATCCTTTTGTTCCTTTATATCTATGCTCACCAATAATGATGTAATCGTCTTGTGTTATTTCAAGCTTTGAATCGCCAATCTTCAATTCATTCCCATCAATTCTTGCTCCGTATACGTGTGATCTACTCAAATTCGGGTTTGATTTCATGTCATGTAGCATTTTCATTATATATTTTCTTCCAAGAGGTCCATGTTGTAATATATCGCTACTCAATTGAGTTAAATTTGGAATAGATTGTTCAGCTTCAGGTATTGGCTGTTCTTCTTCCTTTTCAACAATTGGTTCTTCTTCTTTTGTTTCTTCTTGCTCACTAGCACTTGTATATGAATCATCATCTTCTTCTTTTTTTAATGCTTGTACTTCTTGTTTAGAAACTGGTAGTAAAACATCTCCTTCATAACGAGGTTTACCAATAGTTTCCGATATCTGTTTTAAAGGTTCCGTAATAGGTTTAAAGGTAGTCTCTAGAAATTCTTCTCTTTCACTTAAACCCATCCTCAATGCACGATTCTTCATCCTAATAGAATCACTGAGTGATTTTATTTCTTTCAATAGTTTTTCTTGATTCACCATGTTTACACTGTGAAGTTCAACGTGTAACTAGATGTAGCATCGGTAGTTCAACGCATAAATACAAATTTATCCAACCCTATACGATATCTACCATTTTTAATATCTTCTTCCTTCATAATAACGAGAAAGCTATATTTCTCATTCCATGCTTTGCCACACATCTCTTTAAATTTTTCAAATGGCATATCCGCATTTACATGATCATTATATATATGCTTTAAATTTGTTTCATCTTGCTTGAAGATGATCAACATATTTGCATTGTCTCTTATAAGTTGTTTTGGAATTTTACTGTATGTTTGACCAATATAAATGCTATCAATATTATGATGTCTTCCCATAGCAAAATAATTCCTTATTGTGTCATGATTTTCACAAGAAACATCGTCAAATATAAAAATAGAAAATGGTTTTGCTTCATTTGGTTGCATAATTGTTTCACTGGCATTAAACTTGTAAAAATTCACTTCAGGTACACTTGCAAGTACTTTATCCAATAATTGATATTTTGGTTGTTGCAATGATTTTGAAAAAATGTATATATTATTAAAACGCAATCCTTTAGGATTAGTTATAAGGTTAAAAACAACATTAGTTTTTCCACAATTTGAAGGACCAGTTATTAGACATCTTATCGTATTTGGTAGTAATTCACCATGTTTTCCATGATTTAACTTATCATTGTCAACTGTCAATTCATCAATGTTATTGATATTAAATCGGTCTTTTTGTTGTACAATCTCCATCTTGTATAAAGGTTAAACACACAATGAGCTATTAAACAACTATACTAAGTCTTTTGAAGGAATCCAAGAGTCTTCACTTTTATCAAACCCTAACCACCGGACTTTAACCATATCCTTTTTCCTTTGTAAAATCTTCTCGACAAGATATACATCACCGACTGTTGATTTCAACAATTCGTGTCCGTAAAATCCACCTTGAAGTAATTCACCCTTGTTATCCTTTAATAAATAGGTTTCAGGTATAGTTGGTTGCACTTTATAAATTGTAAATACTTCATTAGTCCAATTTGGTAGATATCTTTTACTAAATACACCTTTGTATTTGCTTATACGAACTTTATCGTTGACCTTGAACTTCTTTGGTTGCAATTTTTCCAATTTCGGTGTTGTATTATTTTTAATGCGTTGTAATACAATTTTGGCATTAGCACTATTTACCTGGATAGGTTTCATTCCAATGGTACGATGATATTTGTTGTTATACTCTTTTATAAGTTGTGGTAATATGTCATACCACACGTATGATCCTCTTTTTGAAAATTGTTTATACATCGCACCTTTTAATGTTCTATTGAATCTTTCAATTATTGAAGCTTTAACTTCAGAATTTGTAGAATAATGATTTATTTGATATTTCTTCATCAAAGCTCCAAAGTCTTTATTAAAATATTCTTTTCCATCATCGGTTTGTAGATGTTTAATTTTAAATTTATTTCTTTGTATTGTGGTTTCCATAGCTTTTGTAACACTTTTACCAGTCTTATCCTTCATTGGTAAAGCGTCAGCTATTTTAGTAAAACAGTCTATAATTGTTAAAATATATTTAAATCCTTTATTTAATTTACTGTGCGGTATCATTTCAATGAGATCAGCTTGATAAAGATCATTCATTCCTTTAATGATTGTACTTCTTCTTGGAAATCTTCTTCTTGCTGGTTTATGTAGTTCATTTACAATCTTGTCCTTCACACTTTCCATCTTCAGATGTTGCTTGTACACTGCATGTAAAAATACTGATCCATAGAATAGTTTATTCTCATTTATATAGTTTGAATATAGGTCAAGGCCATTTCATATTAGTGTAAAAAAGAGGGAACATGGCATTGGGCTTGCCATGTCCCCTCTTCTTTACGGAAAGGAAAAAGGAAGAAGGTAGAGGACGAAGAATAGGTTTACTGGTCGATAGGGTTTAGAGAGTAGTGGCCGAATGGTAAAGTATTAATTTTATCTTCTAAAATATGACGCTTGTCATCTTTGTAGCTTAATGCCCACTTTGTTTGTTTGACACTAAAAAGTTGATGATTATAACTTCTAATAGTGTTGAACGTTGCAGTTGTTTCAACATTTTCAAACAAACATCTTTTATAATGTTCAAACTGTACGTTCTTCTTCAGGAAAGAAGTTTTTATTCCTTTGGCCTTTTTCGTGACTTGATGTTCGTTCCTTTCGTTTATGTACAGTTGAAATGAATACAGTTTGGACATTAATGCTACAATTTCCATCATCGGCACACCATTTGTTTCATCTTTAAATTTTCCCAATACTTTCTTATTTCTGTCATAGTCGTAATTTGGATGATCCTTAGGATAATCGGAAAAGTCGAAATCATCTTTATATATAAAGGTGCGTAGATCTTCATACATATCATTTGTTTTAATCCAGTAAATTAGTGCATCCGTGTCCATATATGCAATACCAATGTTCTCTCTTCCATAATAGTTAACCATCTTCTTATAATGAAACTCGTACATATGTGTTTTTGAAATATCCAAGATTGACATTCCAAGATACAAAGGACGATCCATTGTAACTGACTTCTTGTTCATGGAAATAACAACTAGATTTTCATTAATAATTATAGATGAACCAAAGTTTGGTTGTTGCACCAATTTCTGTAATTTTACTGGATCAGTTACCAATTTGATATCCTTATGTTTCCTTTTGTTTTCCAAAGTCTTGCCAAATATTGCGTTATTCATTAATTTGAAAAAATCTTTTTGAAAACTTGATGTAGCGGTGGCTCTTCTTCTTGTGTTGTTGTCGATGTAAGATTTTAACCAACAAGATTGAGAAAATTGTAGTACTCGATTAATTTTTGTAATTCTCAATCCTAAGTCTAAAGCTTGTTGTATCATCCAGTAGTGTCCAACATATCGAGACTTGTCGGTTAAAGTCATCATTAATTTTGGCCATCTTCCAGTAGGGGAAATTTCAGTCTTTGGAAGAAGTGGTAAATCGTAATGATGATCGTGAAGATGTTCAGGATATTCAAAATCAACATCAAAAATGTAACCAGTTTCACCATGCTTTGGTAAATCCATAATGTTTCCAATCGATTCTGGATCTATCCATTTAAAATTATCATATGGAAGGGGATTTGACATTGCCCATCCGTATAAGTTATTTGCATCAAAATAACCTAGGAATGTTGTTGGTTTTGATGCATCATAATCTGGCAGATACTTGTTATTCGCCTTAACATGTCTGGTTACACTTTGTGTCAATCCCCCTCGAACTCCTGATTCTAACATCAAAACCATATCTATATCAGTAAGAAGTTGTAATTTACAATTTGTTTCTTTCAACATGGCTTGCCATGCTAGTCCAGGTGAAGTGTATGAATGAAGAGGGTCCAATCCATATGCTGCAAAACATGTATTTCTAAATTCTTCCATTATATCACATAATAAAGTTACATCTAATTTAACATAAAAATCTGAATATTCTCCCAATGTTGTAAATCCTAATTCATTCCATACTTTACATGCATGATCATAATCCTCTTGAGATATGTCCATGTCGTATAGTTTACTTTTGAATTCTTCTTTTGGCGGAAGTGATGTTTCATTAAATCTTTCTAAACTGTCTATATAATCATATGGGAAAACACCTTTTCGAAGTACGAGATCCAGTTTGTCGTTACTTACAATCTTCTTTGTTTCAATAAAATCTTGTTTCCTTAAATTTTCAGAAAGTTTAGACAAACTTGACGGCATAAATCGGTAGGAGTCTAAGAATCTTAATTTTACATTTCCAACTGTTTTAGAGAAACTTATAAATTTTTCTGAAGTTTCAGCCAACACATCTATTGAACCATTGTCTCTTCCTAATTCAGGTATTATAAAATGAGCATCGTACCCACTGAGGTTATGCAGAACCACAGGAATAAATAGTGGTAAACGATAGCTCAAATTGCATTTATTACAAGCAGCACCCCTGTAATAACCTGTAAGGTGGTCATGATCTTTAACTTTATAATTGTCAATGGTAAATTTATTTTTACATAAGAAACAATGAGTTGCATTTTCATGTTGAATTTCCTCTTCTTCCTCCATCGGTTTCATTGGTACGATATTCGTATATAATCTTTGTACATTTTCAGCTATTAAATATAAATGGTCAAGAAATATTGTTTCCACATTTTCACCACGATATACTAAAGGTTCTGAAGTTAATCCATATTGGTTTAAATGTTCTTCTGATAATGTTGATTTAACCATTAAACAAAAACTATTTGGTTTGTGCATTTGATATTTGACACTTTTTCTAGCTTCACAATTTTCATCTTCTATAGGAATTAGTGTTGATTCAAAGTCCGCATATACAACTATAGGGATACGGTATTGATGATGAACCTTTTCAAATGTAACAAATGCTCTGTTTTCCGAAGGTAAATTAATCTTTGCTTCATAATTATTGTTACATAGTCTTTTGTGCTCTTGTAACCATTCTCTTCCTTGTCTTCCTTCTCGTTTAAAATTAAAACATCTCTTGCAAATTATCTTTCTGTGTCGATCTTTAGAAAGCTGCTTGTTAACAAGAGAGTCAAATTTTTTTATGTACACATAATGAGACACATCTCCTCGCGTTAGTAGTAGTAAATCCGTATGATCTGGTAGCTCTTCTTTTACGACACGTAAAGGAAACACTTTGTTTGAACTATCTAATGCAAAAACATTGATAGATGTACCAGGATTTTTCTTCTCAAATTTTGATATATCTTTCAGTGATACAGGGTAAGTAATTCCTTGAAAATTGTACCTATGTCTTTGATTTTCATAGTGTTGGTTAGGTTTATCAAAATGATTTGGTACAAACTTAGATGTCATCGCATATCTAAAACATTCATTATCTTGATTTTTCACATTAATACATGATCTTGTATCCTTAATTCTTTTGGGCAAAGGAATGTAACTAGATCCCATTAGTCCATATCCATGTTTGTGAACTCTTATATCTAATACTTCAATACTTGTAAGACTCCATCCGGATCCTCTTCCTTCGTGTTCCTGAATTTTGGTTAATATTTCTTCTATACAGTTTTCAACTATTGAATCAATGTCTGAACTTTCCATGATAGTTCGGTTTTTTGTTATGAATCCTCTTGGTGATAATTCTTCTTGTACATTTATAAACATAGCTTCTAATAGTAAACCAAATTTAAGAAAGTTTAATCTTTTTAATTCTTCTTTTAAAGTTTTACTTATGATTGGTTTTGCTTCTCTAATAAATTCTTCTAGCTTCAAGTTTTCATTTTGAATCTTATGATGCATTACTACTTTACCGGGTAATGCAAATACTTGTAGATTCGGTAAAGTAGTTGAAGATGTTGCAGTTATTTCATCTTGTTCTTCTTGTTCTTCTTGTTCTTCTTGTTCTTCTTGTTCTTCTTGTTGTTCTTGTTGTTCTTGTTTTTCTTCTGGGTTGTTGTGAATTAGTTCTTTATGACAGTCTAATAGAATTTCATCGTGAAACGATTCCGAACATTTATCGCAACGATACATGTTGAGATGTTTACTCTTCGAAATTTCACCAAGAAATGAAGTGGGCTCTCACGTTCCTCCTATTATAATGGTTCCCCCACCACTATTTCATCCTCTTCACTATCCTAGAAAATCAAACATTTTCAACAAAATATTAACCTTCTACAAACTAATTGTTCATTCGTGTTCTTTATTCCCATTGGAGTTTTAGTATATACTTCTTTATATTCAAACTTTAACGAACTTTCCCCCACCCAACTAATTGTAGTTACTTTTAGGTGAAAATGGCTACAGCACAGACACTTGGTTAAACTAAATTTATGCATAAATTAACTAAAGTTAAACTAAAAATTCGCATAAATTAAAAGTTAGTTCAAAACTAAAATTCGACAGTATTAAAAAAAAACTCTTACAGTTGAACAAAAATAAACGTTAGTTCAAAACTGAAATTCAACAGTGTTAACCAAATTCTAACAGTCGAACAAATAGGTCAAGGTAATCCAATTTAACGCGAGAACGAGGAATAGAGCACTAAGTGGCATGTTAGTCCATTACCACAAAGTGATCTATTCCTCGCTCTCTATTCTACATCTACTTTTTTGGGTTTACTTATTGATATTAAAATTTTCAAATTTTACTATGTAGAATGTCCATTCTTGCTCTTCAACTCTTCAATTGTTTTTAGCAATTGTAACAAATATTCGTTAGTTTTCACCAATTTTGCTACATCCAATTTCAATGGAAGGAATTATAAGTTGTAATTTTATAAGTTCAATCTTTTCTTTCTTGCGAATTTCTCTCTTTATTATGTTGTTCCTTATTTTTGCTGAAGATTTAAACTCCATGTTGTTTCTGCTAAAGCCACAATAATAAAAGTCTCTTCAAACAACCTGCATTTATACACATTCCCCCACCATTTTATAATCCCCACTCCTTTCCCCCTTCTTTATAGGATTTGAAAGGGATAGGGTGTAGGGTGGGGGAAGGGTAATTTTGTTATTACACTAGTTGTGCAAGAAAATAGCCGCCAGTGTCCACACCTTGTTCATAGCACTCCATCATAGATTGTGCCCACTGCAACATGCGGTCTCTATCATTTGGTGTGACAAGGAAAGAATGACTATCACCATACAATATAAAAGAGTCAATTCGTACATAACATCCTGAGTCCAACCATTTATTAGCTTCAGCCATAAACTTTTCTATTGTATCAAATGGAAATTGTGGATCAATTGCTATAACTTTACGTTCTTCACTAAGTTCAACAGTATAATCATCATCGTCCTCATCATCTTCACTTTCACTGTTGTTACTTAAAGTGTCTTCAGATTGTTCAAAAACATCAGAAATTTCAGAAGAATTAAAATTTTCATTCAGATGAGGAGGCATTTTGAAGCAAGAAATATTGTAAACAGCAGAGACGAAACGACAAGAGCAACATGTAGAAGCAAAATGAAGGAGTGACCAACGCTCGCTCCGCTTTTATAATAGTATGCAAATGAGGGGTAAGAGCTGACCGTGACCAGACATCCACCCAAAGGAGTGGGGGGAAGTACTTTTCTTACTACTCGGATGGAAGTAGGTTAGTAGGTCACAAGACTTAGAGTATTAAAAAATAATGGGGGAGAAACACAACGCTATAACGCATTGTGTTTCTCCCCCATTATTTTTTAAACAACAATTTGGAAAAAAACTATGTGAATTTACTTTCTACGCCCCCACCTTGTAATACCATCCACTTTGTGTCTGAGGAGATAGTCTTTAGAGTCTAACTCATAAACAGATTTCTCTTTGCGCAAGGATTCAATTACTTTAATATTATATTTTTCGCCATTACAACTTGCCAAAATGTGTTCGTTGTCAATAACACTTTTAAAAAAATAAACACAACCTCTCTTAAGCCTATTTCCTTTCACACCAATAATTTTGGATTGGTATTCAATAGTGGGGGTTTCTGTCAGTTGTGGTTCAGAAAGGTGTTTTACGACATGTACATGGCAAAAACTTTCGTTTTTAACACATTTCCTACCACAAGCTGATCCTTTCTTAATTCCCCTAGTGAGCACTTCAGGGCAAGTAGTGGGACGGCTAAATGCCCTACGACGCTCTTCTTGTAATAATTGAAATTGCTCTGAAGGAGCAGGCTTCGGAGCAGGTTTGGGAGTAGGCTTAGTGGATTTAGTTTTATGATATGTGTGGTCTTCAGGCATAGTAAGTGGTGGGGTAGGAGGCAATGGTGATAGTGGGATGATGGGTGTACTAAGGCGATGAACAATAGTTTCAATTGAAGGGGTATTAAGACGGGGAACTGGCTTCTGCGGTGGCGGCATCATAGTTGATGGTGGTGCGGAGTCGTTTGAAGGCGAAGGTGAAGGTGGTGAAAAAATACTGCGAAGTCTAGAAGTGTTAGTTGGCGGAAGAATAGCTCCAGAAGTTGAAGGTTGGGATCCAAGTTGCTTCTTGTACCAGTCAGGAGGATTTTTCAGACGAAGAGTTTTCTTAGGTGCAGTAACAGCCGTAGTAGAAGTTGAAGTAGAAGTAGAAGTTAAAGTAGAAGTTGTAGTTGGCAGAGATGACATGGTTGTGGCTCCAAGTTCGCAGCGTAACGTCTGGAATCAGAATGAAATGTTAGCCGCAGTCGGCGCGTCTTTTATAACAATATGCAAATGAGAGGGGTAGCAGCTGGCCGAGACTGATTATTGACCTGGGAGGTGGGGGAAAAGGGGAAAGAGAAGGTATTTATTTAAAATAATTCGCATAACTTTTGACTAAAATAAAATAACCAAATTCTTCTTTTACCAAAATGTTTGTCTTACATAGACTTTTTCAATGATGTATCGCTTGTCCAAATCCGTCAATCCGTTATCAAGTTATAGCCATTTTAATTTTTCAGGTCATGATCGGTCATTCACCCGGAGAAGTGGGGGAAGGAGTGGGGGTAGGAGTGGGGGAAGGGGGGGGGGGGCTCCATTTTTTCGGGGGGGGGGAGGGGGGGGGAGGGGGGGGGGCTCGAGGGGGGGGGGCTCCATTTTTTCGGGGGGGGGGGAGGGGGGGGGGGTCATTGACCTTTCCGAAAGTGGGTCAAGGTCATTCAAGATTTATAATGATCCAAGGTGATGGAAACAGTAATACTGTTCCCACCACCCTGTTTGCCTAGCGGTTCCCACTCCCAACCCACTAGTTACGTTCTGCAAGGGAGGTCCCTGGGCCGTCCGCATCAAAGCGTAACTTCCCGTCCGCATCAAAGCGTAACCATTAATTTCAGGGAAACTGGAACAGTTAATGCAGAAACGCAACTCTAACCCCACCCAAACTAATCCCACCCATCATATTCCTAAACAAAATGCAAAAAAAAGTCCGACTTGCGGATGTCCCACCCATTTTAAATGAAGTTCAACTGAACTTCTGAATTTACAGTTAATCTACCCCCTAACATCTAGCTGTAAGGCAAAACAAATGCACAAAACAAACATAAATTATTAGTACCAACACATCATTATTAAAAACCAAATAATTCAACACAACCAAATACCATCATTATTCTTAAAATTAATACACCTTAATGCTAAATACCATCATTATTCTTAAAAATTAATACACCTTAATGCTAAACCCAACTTATAACTAACATCGCAATGCGCAAATTATTTCTTAAATTAAATACACCTTAAAACTAAACACACACACACACACACACATACCACATTGCATTAAAAAACGCAACATAGTAGAAGAAGTTCAAAT
Organism: Neoaliturus tenellus; assembly: GCA_030545055.2. Classification (NCBI taxonomy): domain Eukaryota; kingdom Metazoa; phylum Arthropoda; class Insecta; order Hemiptera; family Cicadellidae; genus Neoaliturus; species Neoaliturus tenellus. The sequence continues at coordinate 10,561,255 of CM061533.1, read as the reverse complement.
ATATATAGGCCTACTATATATTTGAAACCTCTTGCTGAGTCGCCAACAACCTTTCGCTATGAAAGTTTGTTGGCGACTGAAGCAAAGATATAGCTCCTATCGCTCCTCGGGTTTTCAAGGAGTGGGGGAAGTTGTTTCACTCCAGTACAGTGTTCAATCCAGTCCAATTCGCAGCAGTGTAAAAGGAAGGCGAAGGAGTGGGGAGCAGCATATGCACAGCAACGCAAAACCAAGGTTTGAGGTTAGAATTATCCATGTGCAGTAGCGCTAAAGTGAGTAATACAGGACTAGGCGCATGCGCAATAGCATAGTCACTATTCCGATCCGGAGAACTCGTTGCATGCGCAGCAGGTTTGAGGTTAGAATTATCCATGGCAGCTGCCATGTTTGGTCTGGTTTCACCACATAGAGTCAGCAACCGGTGGTGACCGGTCATTGGCCTAGAAGGAGTAGGGAAAGGTGGTGACCGGCCATTGACCCAGAGGAGTAGGGGAAGGAGTGGGGGAAGGGGGGGGGGCTCCATTTTTTCGGGGGGGGGGAGGGGGGGAGGGGGGGGAGGGGGGGGAGGGGGAGGGGGGGGGAGGGGGGGGGAGGGGGGGGGAGGTCATTGACCTTTCCGGTCGGTCATTGACCCCAAAGAGTAGGGATAGACACAGAACCCTACTTCTCTTACTACTCAGGTGAAAGTCGGTCAACCAGTCATTTGCTTGCCATCTGCCGCCATCTGGCTGGAGTTATTGCCTCTATAAAGGTGGGTAGTTTATCGCGCTACAAACATTCATTGCCTCGCATCCGCTCGGTCATCATCTCTCGTTAGTTTTATGTTATGACTACTTCACTTACTAGGTTTGAGGTTAGAATTATCCATGGAATAGCCTTCGTAAATTCTAACCTATAAAATTACTACTCTGGCGTTCTGTTTCAATTTCTTTTACACTTCATTTTATATCTCAGTCTTCTTTTAACTTCTGAACTTAACACATCGGTTATAATGACTGCACAATGTTTAAAATTAAAGCTTTTGCGAACACAACACATATTACAAAGTACTTCTAAACCTTCAATTTCAAAGTGTAGAACTAATTTAAATAGAATTAGGAAGAAGTACAGTTTTAACCCATTATACTCAAAGACTTCGCAGGTTAATGTTGATGATAATGTTATTTACAACATTTTACATTCTATGTTACAATTCAACAACTTTGAACTTGTTACACCTATCGACTGTGTTCAACAAGTTTTTTTATTTTACCCCTACTATTCCTCATATAAACGCTGTCACCACAATTCCTACTTCATGCTCCTCTATTCTCTTCAGCTGAGCTAAGATTTGAGGTTAGAATTATCCATGGCAGCCGCCATGTCTGGTTCAGTTTTACCACATAGTGTCGGCAACCGGTTATTGGTCTAAAGGAGTGGGGGAAGGGGTTGTGGGGGGAAGGTTGCCATTTTATAAGCCCTCTCCCTAGACGGCGCTTCTCATTCTATCGCCAACTTTCAAACGATAAACACCTCTCCCATGGCACGGATGAATTATCCCGCTATCACCAACTACTTCAACTTAAAACTATTTCTGGTGATAGTTGGATAGGATTTTTAAAAACTTACTCTGGATGACCTTGACATATTTTCCACATCTCAGTTATAAGTTTGAATTTCAATTTTGAACTAACTCTTAATTTTTCTTCAACTGTTGTAGTTTTGTTAACACCGACGAATTTCAATTTTGAACTAACTTTTAATTTATGCGTAGTTTTAGTTCAACCCCACTTTATGCGCAAATTCACTTCACCCTAACGCCAACACTATCGCCATCTCCACCCCAACCTATATGGCATAAAATATAACTACAGCATCTCATATATACCCTCCATCCCCCACCGGAAGCTATGTGACATGGCAGCTGGCGCCAGCTGCCGCGGCACGTGGCTCGGTGGGCACGTGGTCGGTTTTAAAAGTGGCCAAAAACCACTACTTACGAGGTATGCCATAAGTGTAACCATATGTAACATAATAAGCACGCTACACACATCACTCTCCAATGGTCTGAGCTGCACTGACAGCGCGGGTGACCTCCTCGCTATGTGCGGTCAACATCGACCGCGACCTAACTTGTGGCATCGACCGCGACCTACACCTCCACCTCGACCCACTCGTTCTGTTCGTACCCTTAGTCACGTAAATCAGACTTTTCAGGGTAGCGGGAAAACTCATATTTCGTTTATATCTGATAACACAGGGTATGTTTATGAACTAACAGCTCTCAGATGCTATAAAACTTAGAATTTATGACTTAAATTAAATATATTTTGAAATATTTTACTAAAAAACAAATAAAAATATTGGACTAAATCTTTTTTGTTCAGTCTCCCTGGACAAAACCTTTTTTGACTAAAGAAGCATTTAGACTAATTCTTATTTGAATGAATAATTGGTATCCTATCATAATATAATTATATAATAATAGGTTAATAATTAGTTGAAATAGTAGTTTTCATCACTAGGAGCAAAAGTGGGTCTTTTTAGTGCGCAATCGTGTTTTAAAAACGAGGCGCAGCCGAGTTTTTAAAAACGATTAAGCATCAAAAAGACACTTTTGCTGCGAGTGATGAACAAAGTTTTTTATCATAATGCGAAAATTAGACTTTTGATCGTTAAAAATATTAACTATAAAGTTGTATTTTCGAGGTTATATTTACAAAGTAAGTAATATGCAGTGTTTACATTTCTGTTATTTACAAACAATGCTTTTCATAACGTTTGAATTTCAAAATTCTGCTCATCAACATAAATAAATCAATAGTAATATACTTGGCGAACAGCTGACTTTTCAGTACTAGGACCTAAAAAATTCTCCATCTGATTTTTCAGTCCTAGGACAGAAAAGAATCGGTTTTGGTACTATTGAGAGAACAAAAAACTGGCTGATTTCGTGCAGAATGATAAAAACTACTATTACAGTGATACCAATATCTCAATATGCGATTTTTTGTGACAAAACCTTTTTTGAACGCCACCTCCTCACATGTTGATGAATTTGGATGGTTAATTTATAAAAATTCATGCAGTGAGGAAAGATTTCATATAATTTCATTCTAGTTATACTCTAAAACATGCAATAAGCTCTTGGTAAACCCTTGTCCTCCTATTTCTTTTGCTTTTTGCAATTGCAGATCGTATTTTAGTAGTGTCAGACATTTTTACGTTACTGTACAAATTAGCTCTACGTTAAACTTGTCACAACATTGTCACCTTTTGAATGTAGCATATGAGTTTGTGCAGAACTCACCAAAAGTATTTTTGGTTAAAAAAAATACTTAGTTTAATAGTTTTACTTTAAACTAACAACTAGTTAGTTTAATATCATTACTTTAATTGTTAACTTTTTAATAGTTTTGGATTAAAAAGTTTAAGGAACCAAGCGTGCGAAAAGCAACATACATTTTGTATTTTTCTTCAATCTTTTTATTCATTTGAACATTTTTAATAAGTCACAAATGCGCTATTGATGACGATTAAATTATTACCAAATTGAGTATTGTAGGCCTAATTAAAACCAGGAATCCTAAGCAATAAAAAATCCTTTTGAAAAATTTCCTTTCGAATATTAACCTTTTTTTAATAATTTATCATTCTTTAAAACTTAAGTTGTGTCACATGCACAATGTTGGGTTACACGTAGACTATTGATAAGCTTGTAACAAATTATAAACTACTTTGTGAATTACAGTAAATTTCCTATTTAAATTATTATTATAAAACTGAAAACGTCAAATGTCGGACTCATTTTTATGTAATCATTAATAAAAATTGATCGTGCTGAAGCGGTCACGGAATATTTGGTATAGAGACCATTCAAACGCTCATAGTTGATAATATTAAACTGTCTTATGATTGGAAGATTTACGATTGCCATCCCAAACCCTTGTCCGCGTTGTTCATATTTTTGACTTCGAACCCCGAATCACGCAGGTAGATGAGGGTTTCCCAAACATTCCTTCTGTTCCAAATTTGGATTTCTCTTTGTACGTAGGTACCGCTGGACCCTGGGGTCGCCGGACCCAAACCCCGCGCCGCTACAGTTCTGGTTTGTCGCTAATGTGTTTTTGAGAATTGGGCCTCAGGAGGAATTTTGACCTGGTTTTGGGCTTTGGTGCAACGACCTTGGGGCGGCCGTAGAGGACAAAGTTATAACAAACCGCTCTGGGGTTGAGAGTAGCCTCAAGCCTCTGCAGTACATTTGAATTCTTAATTTTTGTTTGGAGAATTTTGTAGGACTTATGAAGGATTGAGCGGGTATAGTATCAAAAGAGATTTTTGTGGAGTACACTAAAATGTAGCTGCAGGGCTGTAGTGACGTTATCAATTAATTAGCCTAATTAATTTATCCAACCATCTTGATTATGTGTGCAAACAATGAACGTGTGTTAGCTAGGCGATTAAAGATTCCAGAAATCACAGTAGGCCTACTTTTATTTCCATTTAGGGTTTGGTCTAACTTTATTATTTTTCCGCATAAAAATCTATGTCCAACACCTTTTTTATTTTAAAATAAATTAGATAGACTATTCTCACAATATAAATGAGATCGTTGATTCTTATTCTTACTTCAAAATGGGATTTTTTTCGATTATTTCGACTAATTTGACAAGTTGCGCCCGTTGACCTTAACCATCAGCCAGCCTGTGACAATTTTCAAACAAGCTAAATAAATTGAGAAAGACGAGTGGATAAAGAAGAGATTTTAAGAAAAGATTATAATCATACTCCTCAAGAGGCATGCCTAATCTAAACTTTTAGTTATGTTTCAAATTTTTACCCTGATAAGTAGCTTTCTTGGGCTCAAGACTACCCCAGTCTGAGTTCAGCCTGCCTGTGACAATTTTCAAACAAGCTTAATAACTGAAAAATGCTAGTGGATAAAGAAGGGATTGAAGCAAAGGCTATAAGCATACTCCTCAAGAGGCATGCTTAAGCTAAACTTTTAGTTATGTTTCAAATTTTTACCATGATAAGTAGCTTTTTCTGGGCTCAGGACTACCCCAATAAAATACAAAATATTATGTCTAGGTACGTACAAATGAAAGAGAAAGAAAGATTAATAGACATTTTCATTAATTGTCGTTGATGCAAACGGCGCAAAAAATAAAATTGTGAATTCAGTATATTCAAAGCTTGAATCATTATGTACGGGTTGCTACAGTATCATTACATTTATATTTCATACACCTCTTAATGAGTTTGTACTTACCTTTATACTTAAAGAGTTTGTACTTACCTTTATACAATAAAATCTTTACTTAGTTAAGATAAAACTATTTTTGACTGTTAATATTTATTGATTAAAACTAATTCTTTCTAGCCCCCAGAACTGCAATATATATCTATTCTATATAACTAGTGCATGTGTTGCTCGACATCGAGAAATTTATTTTGAAACAATACAAAAGTTTCATATAGTTCTAAATCAATGAAATCCGACCAATCCAATATTGTGAAATCAGTAATCACCAGAAACTACAGCTGTACGTTAACAGATGTTTAAAATTATCAAACCAATCTCAATGTTATTATAATGGGAAAATTTCAAATGATAGCGCCCTTATTTTACGTCCGATTCTCATCAGGTTTTTTTTTTTTTTTTTTTAACAACTACAGACCAAGCCTTATAAAGCGACACCAAAAACTTGAAAATCGGGAACACAACTTCTCCCTTATTTCTGAACAAATTTCAAAAATTGATGCGTCAAATGATTCTTCTCATAGTTCGTAGTAGTTTTGCAATAAGGTTTTAGATTTAGGCTATGATATTTTTATTCTGAAGGACACGGGAAGACCTTAAAGTACGTTTTTGGTCCATAAGATTAACATGGGGAACAATTTTTATTGAATTGCAAAATAAAACTGCTGTTGATAGTAAAACTGACAAACACATGTTGAAGGCTGAATATAAGCAATTGGACTATTTGTTGTGAAAAATCAATACAATTTTATACCGTACTATAATACGAGGATTGCCTACTGCGATGGTTTGTATTTTCCTCAAAATGTCGCGGGTAGATTTTGCTTGAAATTTGTATTTATGTGTATTTGGGCACAAAAAATAAATTTAGTAACTTAACCCCATAAAATTCATCTTCCTGTAAGAAAACAAGTTTTGAGTTTAAATTTTTGACTTGTGTCTTATGGGTTGTCAGATTGGTATTGAATTAACAACGATGGTTAAGGCCCCTTTTATACATCGCGTCTTCCGACGCGCATCAAAAGACGCGCGTAAAATAAATAACTTGCACTTTTGATAGGAGCAATTAGGCCTGTTTCAAATATACCCGGCTGTCGTGTGCCGGCAGTCGTTTAACCGGCTGTTGGGTAGGTGCCGGCTAGAAATCGGGTTAACGGCATATCGGGTGGATGTCGGGTATGTGAAACGAGCCACCCGGCACGGCGTCTGACGGTCGCCTGCCGCGCCACGCGTCATCCAAGGCAAGATGCCTTAATAGCGATTTGAGCAACGCGCGGCGGGCGCGCGACCGACGAGCGCCCTACGCGATGTATGAATAAAATGGGCCTAACAAAAATTGAAATGGAACAATAAAGTTTTCGGCATGGGTTTTCAAACTGCTGTGAACTAGTTAAAGGGATATAGATGTAATAACTTGGTTTGTTTACTAACAAATTTAAAAAATAATGCTGCACATATTAAAACACCTGTTTAAAAGAGTCAAAATTAGAAAGTTATTTACCTACAGTATCGATAACAAGCTTATAATTACAAAAATGGTTTATATAAAGATACATTTTAACCAAAATACAAAGCCACATCAAAACAAAATAAACCACATCAATAAATATGGAGATTCTCTTAAGGTTTTTGATTTACTAAATCCTGTAATACCATGGAAAGTTTAGTGAAAGAAGATTTAGTTCGTTATAAATAGTAATTATTTGGGCTCACTCACTATGTCGACGACTCCCTCATACAGTACTTCAAAAACAGCCGCAGTGAGTGCTGCATCATAACTCTTACAGGATCCGGGAGTTTTAATGAAATATTGATTTTTTCTGTTATCATTTACATTGCATGAATTATATAGAATTTATTCAAAATTTTATATGAGTTTTTAGACAGAGGTCCTAAGACGAAGCGTAGGAACCCTTACATAATCCTAGCAAATTATGATCTAAAAGAACAACCATCAAACTCAGCAATATCACATTGCGAAGAAGGTGAATTATAGTGATGAGGATCGATTGATGAAACACCAACAAGTGGATCGGATATTCACTATAGTTTAATTTTTTTTTCAAAGTAACTTGGTCATGGAGCATAGTTTTCACCAGGTACTCAGACAATTGCAGCGCATCGGCTGCACGGGCCCTCTTAGTTATGAAAATAGTAGGCCTAAAGCCGCATTTTCACGATACAACTTGTTTTATAAACTTTTGTTGTGCAACCAATTATACCAATTATAGTAATTGGTTTGAACATGTTTAAGAATGCAATGTAATTTCTTAAACAAGTTTTACAACAAGTGTTTTAAAACGAAAAAATCGTGTTTTGCAACAGGTTGCAGGTTTCCCGAGCCGTGTCGGAAAGATCAAAGGAAATTTGTGTTTTAGAAACTTTTGTTGTACAACATGTTTGATACCTACTTAAAACGTCAAACTTGTTGACCAAACATTGTTTATGCTGTTCAACATTGTTTATGCTGTTCTGTGTTCTGGGGATTCAACTACTGTAAATGGTATGCAAGGACGACATTATAGCAACAGATAATTTAAATCAAGTATCCTGTGAAAATTTAGAGAACTATTTAGATGTATCAAATTTTTTCTCTCGAAAAAATGACTTAGGGCTAAAAATTATTCACTTCAATATTCGCAGCTATTTTAAAAATTTTGATTCCATGCTAACAACACTGCAAACAACGGGTGTTGAATATGATTGTATTGCACTTTCTGAGACTTGGGTTGACGACGGCAAAACTCTAACCAACTTAGACGGATACGACACATTTAGTACTACTGACAACTGGAACAGAAACGACGGAACAATTATCTATATAAAATCAGAATTATGCGCAACTTCACGTCATATAAAACTGGGAGAGGCGACTGGACTGCGCGTGGACTTTATTATTAACGGACACAACTACTGTATTACGACTGTTTACAGGAGCCCTACTATGAACTGCGACCTATTTTTGAATGACCTTGAAAATTACTGCGAAACTATTATAACTAACAAAAACACCACGTATATTTTCATGGGCGATACAAATATAGATACTTTAATTAACAGTAAAAATGAACATGAAAAGGATCGCTACCTAGATATTTTGTATTCTACTAGTTTTGTTGAATGTATAAATTTACCTACAAGAGAGACCGATCACTCTAAGACATGCCTTGACCATATTTTTACAAAACACTTTGACTATAGCGCAATAACCTCTGCAGTAATGAAAACAGACGTAACAGACCACTATGCAATCGTCGCAAACATAGGACTAGAATTTGGCAAAGACGACTCCAATAGCAATGACTCGTACATAGACTCTGACATTTTACATCAACTAATAGGAGCTCAGCCTTGGGACCATGTCTTGGCCCTGAAACACGTCAATGATAGTTGTAAAGAATTTCTTAACACTTTTGAATCGCTAAAACACAAAGCCACGCGAAAACAGACGTAACAGACCACTATGCAATCGTCGCAAACATAGGACTAGAATTTGGCAAAGACGACTCCAATAGCAATGACTCGTACATAGACTCTGACATTTTACATCAACTAATAGGAGCTCAGCCTTGGGACCATGTCTTGGCCCTGAAACACGTCAATGATAGTTGTAAAGAATTTCTTAACACTTTTGAATCGCTGAAACACAAAGCCACGCGACAAAAAAAACAAAACAATCGTTTTAAAAAATTGAAACCGTGGATAACTACCGAATTGATTCATTTAATTAGATCCCGTGATAGAATGAGCAAATTAGTAAAAAAGCGTCCTTTTGACGAACATCTTAAAATAAATTATCAGGCTTTTAGAAATCGTCTATCATTTAAAATTAAAAATACAAAATTAAATTATTACAGAGAAAAGATTCTGGCTAGCAAAGGAAATCCAAAAATGTTTTGGAACACAGTTAACGAATATGGAGGAATTAAAAATCGTAAAAATAACTTTCCAATCTCTCACTTTCTCCGAGACTCGATATCTGGCGGTGGGTCTGTTAAAGAGGTGGCCGACTCATTCAATACTTTTTTCTCAAATGTAGGCGTTAAGTTGGCAAGAGAGCTGCCACCTCTGGATGGCCCGCCGCTGGTTGACGACGCCGCCCATAGAGTCAGGCATGTGTTTTGTCTGGAGCCGGTTACCGACAGCCAGGTAATACAGTGTGTAAAGGAAATGCGCGGCGGTTCGGCCCCCGGCTACGATGGGTTCCCAGCTAAACTGTTAAAAGAAAATTTGCTACATCTGTTGCCGCCATTAAAACACATCATAAATTTAAGTATTACCTCTGGTATTTTTCCAAATATTTTTAAAATTGCTAAAGTTATTCCGTTATACAAAGCAGGTGATGAAAACAACAAAAATAACTACAGACCAATATCATTGCTAAGCGTACTGTCTAAAGTGTTGGAGAAATGTGTAAAAATGCAATTACAAGCGTACCTTGAAGAATCGAACATTTTATCAGACAGTCAATTTGGTTTCAGAAAAGGCAAAAGCACATCAGATGCTCTGTTCTTAATTAATAAAGAAGTTATGGATTCAATCAATAATGATGATAAACTCTTACTAGTTTTTATTGATCTTGCAAAAGCATTTGATTCAATTGATAGAAACATTCTCTTTTCCAAATTAGAACATGCCGGGGTAAGGGGCGTAGCGCTAAGTTGGTTTAAAAGCTATTTGAGTGGTCGCAGCCAAGTAGTGACAATTAATAACCAAATAAGTGATCAACTAGACGTAAACTACGGAGTAGTTCAGGGCAGCACGCTCGGGCCGATTCTTTTTTTATTATATATTAATAATCTGGACAAACTTAATATTTCTGGTAAGCTGTTCTTATTCGCCGACGATACTGCCGTAATATTTCGTGCCCGTTCCTGGGATGAAGTGTATCAACTAGCTTCACGCGAACTATTTGAAATTAAAAGTTGGTTCAATCAAAATATATTAACAATGAACATTTCAAAAACTAAGTGTATGCCGATAGCGCTACGCCCTGCAAGCGAGCCGCCCGTAGCCCTGAGGTTGGTGCTGCACAGTTGTGGAGACACAACCAGCCACGATTGCGACTGTCAGATCATAGAGCGAGTTGAGCAATATAAATACCTAGGGGTAATAATGGATGTGAGGTTAAAATGGGGAGCCCATATTAACTTTCTAAAATCTAAACTACGAAAGATGATTTTTATTTTTTACCAGCTAAGCCATATTAGTAGTGTGTTTTGGTCACTTTTAAAACCGGCCACGTGCCCACCGGGCCACGTGCCGCGGCAGCTGGCGCCAGCTGCCATGTCACATAGCTTCCGGTGGGGGATGGAGGGTATATATGAGATGCTGTAGTTATATTTTATGCCATATAGGTTGGGGTGGAGATGGCGATAGTGTTGGCGTTAGGGTGAAGTGAATTTGCGCATAAAATTAAAATTAAAAGTTAGTTCAAAATTGAAATTCGTCGGTGTTAACGAAACTCTAACAGTTGAAGAAAAATTAAGAGTTAGTTGAAAATTGAAATTCAAACTTATAACTGAGATGCGGAAAATATGTCAAGGTCATCCAGAGTAAGTTTTAAAAAATTCTATCCAACTATCACCAGAAATAGTTTTAAGTTGAAGTAGTTGGTGATAGCGGGATAATTGATTCGTGCCATGGGAGAGGTGTTTATCGTTTGAAAGTTGGCGATCGAATGAGAAGCGCCGCCTAGGGAGAGGGCTTATAAAACGGCAACCTTCCCCCCACCACCCCTTCCCCCACTCCTTTAGACCAATAACTGGTCGCCGACTCTATGTGGTGAAACTGAACTAGACATGGCGGCCGCCATGGATAATTCTAACCTCAAACCTTAGTTTTGCATTGGTGAGCATGAGCCACCCCTACTCCTTTACCTTTCTTTTATATTTTTAAAACCGAACAGATGTTCGGGCAGGTGTTGGGGGCAGAAATGTTAAAATATTGGGGTGGAGATGGCAATAGCGTTGGCAGTCGGTTGAACTGAATTTGCGAATAAAGTAACTAGGGTTGAACTAAAAGTATACATAAATTAAAAGTTAGTTGAAAACTGAAATTTGACGGTGTTAACAAAACTCTTAATAGTTGAACAAAACTAAAAGTTAGTTTAAAACTGAAATTCAAATTTATAAATAGGATCTGGAAAGTATGTCAAGGTCATCCAGAGTAAGTTTTAAAAAAGCCTACCCAACTACCACCAGAAATAGTTCTAAGTTGAACTAGTTGGTGATAGTAGGATAGGTTGAAGTAACTTTTGAATTTTATTAGTGAACATACAATTAATGTGCAACAGCAGAGTTTAAACAAGTTGAACTTTTGTGATGAATTACAGAGTTGTAAATGCAAACACCGACGACGATGAGAAGGTAAATGCAGAGTCCCCAGATGATGTATTTGAAAAGCTTGAACAAATGTAACATTTCAAGTTGGTTTTCCCGTTCCATTTCCAATCGTTTAATTTCCAATTTCAATTTATCCTCTTCCATTCTAGTTACGAAGGGAACTTCATCCATCATATCCATCATGATTGTGTTAGTGTTTGAAATTTTAGTGATGTTGATAGTTCAGAAGTCGAAGACGGAATAAGAAGTGAAAGGGAGAAATGTTAGTTAAATAAAGAAGTGGTGGGGGGAAGGATGAATTACAAAGAAGTGGTGGGGGAAAGACGTTGCTCTTCATTATTACCATCAGTAGTGTCAGATGGTGCAGGAGTTAGATTTAGTAAACTGTCTTCGTCTAAACTTTCAACCTTATCACAAATAGGACAATCGTATGTTATTTCCAAATTCATTTTGATGGTTGTAAAATTATCTACAAGTTCTTGTAAAATATTAAAAATGTCTTGTAACTCTTCTTTAGAGTTTATTTCAAAACTAGAATTCATTCGGGCCAATGGAGAGTTGTTCATTGTTGGAGAGTCGGTGATGGAATGAGGATCGGCGCATAGGGAGGGGGCTTATATAATGGTGACCTTGAGCAGGCGTCTAGGGAGGGGGGCTGTCTAGGGAGGGGGCTTTTATATGGGGAACCTTGAGCTTATGATTAAATAAAATGTTTAGTTCTTCTTCTTCGTCTTTTAATTCAATTATTTGAACCGAAGTAGTTGTTTCATCCTCTTCACTCGATGAAGAAAACAATTCACCAGGATTTAAATATTGAACTACAATTCTGAACCATCTTATAGGATATTCGTCAATGATAGAAAGTAAGTTTTGAAACAATTCTTCCATCTCTTCCCTGTCAGTTATTATATGTTCAAACTTGATAAATTTGTTTTCCATGTTGTTAGTTAGAGTGTTGGAAGTGGAATGATTTAATATTATATAAAAATTAGAACTAGTGGTGGGGGAAATCTCAAGGTCATCCAAATGAAGTTTTAAAAAAGAGTGTAAAACTGAAATTACACATTTGATGGTTCTACAGGATCGGAATACCAATCTGATCTGTATTTACATCTTTTTATCATATGTGTACAAAAATCATCTTGATGAGAATTGGTGCGTTGACAATGAGCAAGATCTAGAGGGTGAAATTTGAAACATCTTTGAGGACAACATGTATGAAAATATCTTGATTTGTAAAATTTGAAAGTTCGCAATTCCGGTGGTGGTAGTTGTTTTGTTTTGCATTTGCAATAACAAGATCCGAAGAATTCACATTTAGTACAAGCTAACCCATCCACCATCATTGGTCCTAAATCTGTACACTGTTGTTCACAACAGTAACGAGGTTTGTACTTGTATTTTTGCTCTTCCATGTTGACGCTGCGGAGTCCAGTGAAAGAATAAGAGTGTATAGTGTTGAATAGTGAGTTTTATGTACTGTGAAAAGTGGTGGGGGTAATTTCAAGGTCATCCAAATGGAGTTTTAAAAAATTATACCTTACAAGTGTAAAGATTATTAAAATTTAGGAAGTTTGTTTCTCTTTGTTTTCTTCAGACTTTTTCTCTCTCTCCGCCTTAGCCATAGCAACAAGTTCTTCTGTTGATAATGGATGTACTTCAGGAAATTTTAAAATTAATTTAGCTTGATATCCTTCTTTAGTTAATACATCTAAATCTTGGGTCATTTGTTCAATGGTGTTGTAGTCTTTTCCATAGATTTTTCCATCAAGTTGAATCATCATTCTGTACAACATTTTCTTAAATAGGTCTTGTCGTGGTGAGAGCTGAGAAGCAAATGATTATTTATACAAGTATCACATCCTTTTTATTAACTCACATTGATCATGTGATTCTTTAGTTGTAGTTTTGTCTGTCAAAAGTTATTCAACATTGGTAATACTTTTGGAACTTGATGTTATGTTGACCAGTTGGCGATGAAGAAGTTGTAGGTTGTGTAGAAATAAATATTTCATCATCGCAATATTTTGTTTTAGTGAACATCCTTGTATTAGTAGCACTAACATCAACAGTTAAGTGATAACCACCGGTAAGTAAAACTCGCATTTCGTTGGTTAAATCTTCGAGTTGTTCAAAAGTTGTAATGGTGTTAGTATCATAAGATGCACATTTGACTTTGAGAGACATCTTTTAGTTTTTATATTAAGCGATAGAGTGAGCGAGATGTGTACGGTACGAAAGGTAGTCGTAGACTGATGAATTTTACAAGTAGATTTTCGCTTTTATAATCACACACAAGTGGGTCAAGGTCATCCCGTGGAATTTTTAAAAAAAGCAACATATTGTAATGTACAAAGACATCACAATATGTTGCTTCTTTTAATTTTTTTTTGTTTTTTTCTTTATATCATATTTATTGAAAAACAATTACAAACAAATAGTTACAATGTTATGTACAAACTAATCAGTAGTAGGTGTTACATGAATTGTAAGTTCAGTAGAGTTGTTTCCACTGGGTCCATGTGATACCAAATAGAGTGCGCCGGGTTGAATTATACGAAGATCTTCATTTTGAAGTAGTTGTACGAAGCGCTTTGGTAAGAAGATCTGAAATTTTGCTTCATCACCAATTGTATAAGGTGCCTCGCTCAAAGTGCAATTTATAGCATCACCTACTGAAGTTTCCATTTTCTTAATAGTATGAATGATGTAGTGTTTTTCTTCTTTTAGTTCAGAACATTTCTTCGTAGGTAGAATTGATGATTTAGAATGAGCGTTGAACTGATCAACTAAACTTTGAAGTAAGTTCTGTGATGCCATATTGATGTTGTTGTTAATCTTCTTGTTAATAAGAATGTCCGTCGGAGATGTTGTCTCTTCGGAGGTTTGAGTAATACTCATGCTGTGTCATGGTAGCGCTCTCACTTTTATAATCGACACTACCCCCACCACTGACACTACCCCCACCAGTTTGTTGAAGGAAATTATTCAAGCGGTAGGCATTCTTTAAAGCGCACTGCGACCTTCGATGTTTAAAACTTTTTGATGAAATACAAAGTTCGTTGAAGTAGCATTGGAAATCTTTATCAATTATTGCATTAATCACTTCGTTGCTTGTAAATGATTGTATCCAATTTGCTTTTTCCAATCCCCTTGTGTAGATAATTTTAAACTCTTTGCAATAATGATTCATAATGTGCGGCATCATGTTATAATTAATGAAACCTTCATCCCATCTTAAGTTGTGAAAATGTTTGTTCAACCATTTGTTTGTAACTTTCGCTTTAGTTGTTAGTCTATTAAATGGTACTGGAGGTTTGAACAAATAATGATAAACTACTGATGTGTTCATGTCCAAGATTACTAATTCTTTAATAATAAAATTACCATCATTTCCTCGGAAAGCTTGAAATTCAATTATACCTTTTTTAACTTCCATTATATGTGGCGCATTAGAAAACGAAACCCGTTTATTCATGATGAAGTCTCACTAACAACTGACTTAAAAATTGAATGAGCCGATGTTTATAACAGACAGGATTGTTCTTCTTCTTTCACTTCTTGTGCCACTTCATCAATATTAAAATTGGTGTGATAGTTGTTTAATTGTCTCCACATTTCAACTTCTTGAGGTATTCTATTAAAGATTGAAGTATCCACGGGACCGTATAAAATTGGAACAAAAGGTTTTTTGTCCAATGTATCAATTAGATAGTCTTTAATTATTGCACTTGAAAATATTAGTTGTTTCAAATATCTGGTGACGGGACCGGTAGTACAACTTAAAGTATAAAATTCTTCTTTAGTGAAATATAATTTAACATTATGTGTAGTTAAATCTCTGAAGCGAACAATTTGTCCTCCACGATGTTTTACTATATCAACTTCAATATTTGATTCCAATAAACTTAATCTTGTTCTTCTTCCAAATGTGTTGTTACTTAAATAGCACTCCAAAAGATGTAAATGTTTCATGAGAGATTCCCAAGTAATTTCACTGAAAGTAACCATTTTGTTTCCATGATTTAAAATAACAATTGGTGAATAATCCATTGATTTTAAAATTCCAACTGATATACTTTTTGTCATGCATGAAGAAATTGGGTAGATAATCCGAAGAAATACTTCTGTTAAAATATTGGTTGTAATGTTAACTTCAACCTTCTTCCTTTTTACTTCTTTTTCAGCTTTTTCTTCTTCTCTCTTCTTATGTTTGTTGAATTTTAGGAACTCGTCCATTTCTCGTTCAACTTGTTTTTCTATATCTGAACTATTATCATCCATTAGAGGTGTATTTTCTTCTCCGTTAGTAGAATTCATCTTGCGAATGATGTTTCCCATACGACGGTTGAAGATAGAATGAAGTTTCTACTAATTATTTTCTCGCTTTTATATTTTTCGTAAATCCTTGAAATTTATACAATTACATAATTGTTTGTTTTGAACTTGTCTTTCACAAATGAAATTCTAACCTCAAAAATTAAAGCAGATAATTCTAACCTCAAAAATTTGCAGTTGTTGTACAATTCTTCTTAAAGTACATTCTTCACAATTCCGGTCAGCGGTGTGTAAGTAACTATTTTATCATGTAGAATTAGACAGTATGCCGAAGTTCCATCCGCTACTGGTTCTTCAAATTCCATTTCAATTTTTATATCCACACTTGATGATTTTACCGATTCATTTTGTTTTGAACAATCGATTACAATTATTGGAGCCTTGGAATAATACTGGTCAGGTGATAATAGTGGTGTATTAGTCTTTCCATAATATGACGATTGAAATCTTGCATACATATCGTATAAAATAGAAAAACGTTTTTTGCTGAACATGACATTCAAATTGTCATAGGGAAAGAATTGAGAGTTTAGGAAAACTTTACAATTCTTTATTTTACAGTGATCAAATTGACCAGCATTTGCAGTGATAACATCTTTTCGCTTAGTTTGAAAACCGAGTATTATGTACCTTGCTCGTTCCAAGTAAGTTGATGTCTTGACGGTCCATGTTTGTCGTTCTGTCTGAGGTAGTGTAGGGTATTCATGAAATTCCCAACTTCGGAATGGCATCACAATATCACGGTCAGATTTCAACTTTCTCAATAATAGGATTCTATGTTCATCAGCCAATCTTACATGAGGTACTCTCCAAACAACTTTATCCAACTGTAGTTGCCATTCCAGTTTATCTTCCGTAGTTGCAGGGTCTGCAAGTATCAAGTCCTTATTAGTTGAAGATCTGAGTAATACTAATTCTTGTTTGACATTTATTATTACCCGTTTGTAATCTTCAGCGAATCCCAAAAGCAATCGTAAAGGTACATGAAAATCAAAGTGACCGTTGGAAGCTGGTGTTATAGTGTCTTTATCGGGGGCAACCCATCCGGCGGTGACTATTGAATTCTTCTCATGCGGTGTTAATGATGTTAATCCTTTCAATGTCGTTGTTAAACCAACCTTTTTTGTTGAATCAACCGTCACCCCTGATATTTCATATCTTATTTCATCAAAAAGATATGCCATCGGGTTATTTATAAAAGGAACTGTTGAAGCAGTTTTTCCATCCAATTTTAATACCCGTCCTTCGATGTACAAGTAACTTTCACACGGTAACGTGTAAATATCTTGTTGTTGAATGGGAATCCTTATTTCATCGTTATTGTTTAATTTTGATGAAGTGTAAGGGTTGTGCGTGTGATATTCCTTCTCCCATAGTGTTTCGTCGAACGTTGGTCCTTGAGATATATCCAGGATATCCATCGCTGTTAAGTTTCAATCCAATCTTCTGTAGAAAACGAATGTTGTCCGATGTTAACTCTTCCAATGTCGAGGAGCTACTGAGCTCCCGACTCTTCCGTTGCGGTTTAAATGATAATCCCATGTTGACTTTTATGTTGCTGCTCTGATGTGTATCCGTATAGTAATTGTTTCTCCTCTAAAGTCAACACTATGACCGTCTTGATCCAATATGTTCAGTACGATGTCTGAAATGAAACTGGTGTTTAACGGCAGGTATATCAAGTTTTGTGGCTTCTCAACAATTTTAAAACCGGGAGCCACTGTTGGATAAAATGTATGTAAAATATGTTGATTAACTCCATCTCTATACGATCCATGTATAATGTTGCATGTGACATCTATACTATTTACTTTCAATATTGTTACAGTTGAATCACCTGAATGAGTAGTTTCAGGAGTTAAGATTTTCTTTTTTGTATCTGTAAATCCAAGTAAACTGCCAATCGACTGTTCCAAGCTGACATCAATATAATATTTCGAAGTTATTTCTGCTTTTAAAGTATTATTGTTTCCTTTAATGGTGATATTGTCTTCTCCGAGTTGTTTCTGTAATAATTGGTTTATATCATCGATTTCATAAGCTCCAGTAGGAAATGTAATTATTTTCAATTCTGAGTATTTTCCTGCAGCATCCTTAGTTTCATAATAATGTAGTAAATTGTTCTTCCCTTCCGTAACATTGGGAATTGAGTTGTAGGTAGTCAAATCAAGTAATGCCGCTTCCCATAATCGTTCCTTGGATAGACGCAATGCTGGGAACAGCGTACTTTTCAATGTGGATGAATTTCCACTCAGTGACACTGTATACGATGACATCTTAAAGCTGACTGACACTCTTTGCTAGAAACTCCAAACATAAATGCCCACATATTTCAGTATTGTTAGGTTGTTCTCTTTTGTAATTGTAAAAAATGTTTTTGGAGTTTTGAAAATAATGTTGAAGTTCTTTCGGCGGTGGTAGATTGCCAAAACTGTCAAAGTAGTAAACGGTTTGTCCAAGCTTTTTATAGCATACCCAATGAGTGCCTGGACCATAGGTGGAATCCAAATTTACTATTCCAGTTTCATTTTTCCATATTTTAGTTGGTAATGCATCTTTCATAAAAACTCCTCGAAAGAATGGTATTTTCAAACATTTTACATAATCATTTAACTGATGATTTGTTAAGGCTTTATTTGGAATTATCAATTGATTCTTCTTATTTAGTACACACGGTACGGTTTTAGGTATAAACCTGCTCCGTTTTTTACCATTTGCCAAACAGAAGTCTTCTTTACATTTGCCTTGCGAGTTCTACGACGCCCTTTTTTAATGTTTCCACCTCTTTTGGGAGCGCCTCTCTTTGCAGGTCTTCCTCTGCGTCTTCCACCACCTAACTTTGCTTTCGTCTTCATGGTTGTAGTTACTGCCCAAGCCGCTGCTTTTTCTGCAATACTTGCGTCACTTGATTTTACTCTTTGCCAAGCTTTTTCTGCTAGAATGTTATCCGCTATTGATCTATTTGTTGAATCTTTATACTTTGAATATGCTATATCGTGTTCTTTGCAAGCTTGATCTAATTTATTAATTCCAGGATCTCCTCTTGCTAAACGTTTTGCCAACTTAGTTCCAGGTCCACAATATTGATAACCTCCGGGCAGATGTAATTCGTATGGTAAAGCGTCTATCGCTCGATTCACAACAGCACCAATTGGAATCCGTCTGAGCAAGGATAATGCAGCTGATGTTAAACCACGTCCTCTCTTGCCGATGTCTTGACGACGACTGAGCGATACGGTCTTCATTATGCTGTTTTATGTAACCAACGTCTTCACTCTATGAAATACTTTATGATAATGAATCCTTTTTTGTGTATTCCATACTTAAATATTCAAAAGTTTTACTAGTATCTATCAATGATTTCATCTTTAATCCATTGGTTTCTCCGAGAATCTTCGATTTTATTGTGTTTCATCGATGCATTAATCAAATGATTATGCATATCAATAACTACATTACCTACAAGATTCATTACATACTCTATATTAGTAGCATCTTTGTCATGTGTAGGATTATCAAGATTTGTGATACGTTTACCATTACATGTATACACAGATGGATCGTTTTTAGAGGTTGCTATAACTTGATTAATAGTAGCAACATCATTTGGAGCTATTCCTGTTGATATGTTAGATATTCTTCTATTTTTTCCATCATATACGTTATTTATTTTATCTCTAACTATAGTTTGTTTTACAACAACACAATCCTGATCATCTTTACCAGATTTAACTTCGGTTAATCGTCTGCCTCCACATATAAAGTTAACACCAGTAGCTGATAGTTGTGGTACTTGTTTTAAAATAACAGCATCATGTTCTTCCGTGCCTAAATTTATATTTGACAATTTTTTATTTTTTCCATCCCACTTGTCATTTTGTAGTTGTAGTAAGGTAAACTTTTCGCTTCCTTGCATAAACTCATCACCTTTCTTTGACACTACTTGATTTTGTTTAACAAAAGTGGATGTTTCTTTTTTTAAGCTTTCATTCATTTGTTTCACGGTAGCAGCATCCGATGGAGTTGAACCATCTTTCAGATTGGACAACACTTTTCCATGACAATCAATAACAGCATCATTATATAAAATACAATTATCTTTAATATATTTTATATTAACACCATCACTTTCTTCTTTAGGATATCCAATATCGTTTATAGTATATTTATAAAAGGAAAATCCATCCTTTTTCTTTTCTGGTATTACAGAGTGCAAATAACGCTTATTGATTGTATCTGTATCATCGGTTGGGTCTGCCACATTAGTTATTTTATAATTTAAAGCATTGTACATTTTTCCACTTTTAGTCTTTTGCAACAGTAAAGCGTAATCCATCGCAGATAGCAAATAGCCTTTATTAACAACATCTCCATTGTTGACTGGTTTTGCAACATTAATAACCCTGTGAGATTTTGCATCATACAGTTGGTTGTTGTCAAGTTTTAAACTTGTAGATGTTTCCTCCTTTACTGTTTTTAAATTTGTTGCATCTCCATCTTCTTCTGGATCTTTAACAAACTTTAAACGTTTATTATTTATGTTATAGTCACCTTCGGGTGTTTGCGGTAATCCACTTCTTTTTCTGTTTTCTCCAACTTGCACTCCTAACGCGGAGTAACGTCCGAACTTGTCAACGCTCATGTTAGAACTGACACATTATATGCCTGCAACTCTTATATATCCGCGGACGATTATACAATTATGCCGCGATTCCTGAGTTCGTCAATCAGAGCTACCCATTCATTATTTAAACCTGTATGACCAGCTTCCATGGCTTCATGCAATAGTCTCATTCTATCAACCAATTTATTGATGTCGTTGTAGTAAATCACATTTGTATTGTATAGATTTTTCATCAATCCTTTACCAGAGGTTGAAGTATCTCCTTTACTCTTTTTACCATGTTGTTCAAGAAGTGATAAATCCATAAGTGATAAAGATTTTCTTTTCAGTGGTTGTCTCACCGCTGGTGCAGTACGTAATGTTGGCAATTTTCGTGGAGGAAACAACTTTTTTATAACGATGTTATATTTTGTTGCACGTGAACGATTAATCATTGCATCCTTTGAGTAGTTTCTTTTATGAGCGTTAGTATTTTGTAGAATCTCCTTAAAAACACTTAAATCTTTGGATGAATATCTTAGTGGTATGTTTTTAAAAATTAATTCATATAATCCTTTTGTTCCTTTATATCTATGCTCACCAATAATGATGTAATCGTCTTGTGTTATTTCAAGCTTTGAATCGCCGATCTTCAATTCATTCCCATCAATTCTTGCTCCGTATACGTGTGATCTACTCAAATTTGGGTTTGATTTCATGTCATGTAGCATTTTCATTATATATTTTCTTCCAAGAGGTCCATGTTGTAATATATCGCTACTCAATTGAGTTAAATTTGGAATAGATTGTTCAGCTTCAGGTATTGGCTGTTCTTCTTCCTTTTCAACAATTGGTTCTTCTTCTTCTTTTGTTTCTTCTTGCTCACTAGCACTTGTATATGAATCATCATCTTCTTCTTTTTTTAATGCTTGTACTTCTTGTTTAGAAACTGGTAGTAAAACATCTCCTTCATAACGAGGTTTACCAATAGTTTCTGATATCTGTTTTAAAGGTTCCGTAATAGGTTTAAATGTAGTCTCTAGAAATTCTTCTCTTTCACTTAAACCCATCCTCAATGCACGATTCTTCATCCTAATAGAATCACTGAGTGATTTTATTTCTTTTAATAGTTTTTCTTGATTCACCATGTTTACACTGTGAAGTTCAACGTGTAACTAGATGTAGCATCGGTAGTTCAACGCATAAATACAAATTTATCCAACCCTATACGATATCTACCATTTTTAATATCTTCTTCCTTCATAATAACGAGAAAGCTATATTTCTCATTCCATGCTTTGCCACACATCTCTTTAAATTTTTCAAATGGCATATCCGCATTTACATGATCATTATATATATGCTTTAAATTTGTTTCATCTTGCTTGAAGATGATCAACATATTTGCATTGTCTCTTATAAGTTGTTTTGGAATTTTACTGTATGTTTGACCAATGTAAATGCTATCAATATTATGATGTCTTCCCATAGCAAAATAATTCCTTATTGTGTCATGATTTTCACAAGAAACATCATCAAATATAAAAATAGAAAATGGTTTTGCTTCATTTGGTTGCATAATTGTTTCACTGGCATTAAACTTGTAAAAATTTACTTCAGGTACACTTGCAAGTACTTTATCCAATAACTGATATTTTGGTTGTTGCAATGATTTTGAAAAAATGTATATATTGTTAAAACGCAATCCTTTAGGATTAGTTATAAGGTTAAAAACAACATTAGTTTTTCCACAATTTGAAGGACCAGTTATTAGACATCTTATCGTATTTGGTAGTAATTCACCATGTTTTCCATGATTTAACTTATCATTGTCAACTGTCAATTCATCAATGTTATTGATATTAAATCGATCTTTTTGTTGTACAATCTCCATCTTGTATAAAGGTTAAACACACAATGAGCTATTAAACAACTATACTAAGTCTTTTGAAGGAATCCAAGAGTCTTCACTTTTATCAAACCCTAACCACCGGACTTTAACCATATCCTTTTTCCTTTGTAAAATCTTCTCGACAAGATATACATCACCGACTGTTGATTTCAACAATTCATGTCCGTAAAATCCACCTTGAAGTAATTCACCCTTGTTATCCTTTAATAAATAGGTTTCAGGTATAGTTGGTTGCACTTTATAAATTGTAAATACTTCATTAGTCCAATTTGGTAGATATCTTTTACTAAATACACTTTTGTATTTGCTTATACGAACTTTATCGTTGACCTTGAACTTCTTTGGTTGCAATTTTTCCAATTTTGGTGTTGTATTATTTTTAATGCGTTGTAATACAATTTTGGCATTAGCACTATTTACCTGGATAGGTTTCATTCCAATGGTACGATGATATTTGTTGTTATACTGTTTTATAAGTTGTGGTAATATGTCATACCACACGTATGATCCTCTTTTTGAAAATTGTTTATACATCGCACCTTTTAATGTTCTATTGAATCTTTCAATTATTGAAGCTTTAACTTCAGAATTTGTAGAATAATGATTTATTTGATGTTTCTTCATCAAAGCTGCAAAGTCTTTATTAAAATATTCTTTTCCATCATCGGTCTGTAGATGTTTAATTTTAAATTTATTTCTTTGTATTGTGGTTTCCATAGCTTTTGTAACACTTTTACCAGTCTTATCCTTCAATGGTAAAGCGTCGGCTATTTTAGTAAAACAGTCTATAATTGTTAAAATATATTTAAATCCTTTATTTAATTTACTGTGCGGTATCATTTCAATGAGATCAGCTTGATAAAGATCATTCATTCCTTTAATGATTGTACTTCTTCTTGGAAATCTTCTTCTTGCTGGTTTATGTAGTTCATTTACAATCTTGTCCTTCACACTTTCCATCTTCAGATGTTGCTTGTACACCGCATGTAAAAATACTGATCCATAAAATAGTTTATTCTCATTTATATAGTTTGAATATAGGTCAAGGCCATTTCATATTAGTGTAAAAAAGAGGGAACATGGCATTGGGCTTGCCATGTCCCCTCTTCTTTACGGAAAGGAAAAAGGAAGAAGGTAGAGGACGAAGAATAGGTTTACTGGTCGATAGGGTTTAGAGAGTAGTGGCCGAATGGTAAAGTATTAATTTTATCTTCTAAAATATGGCGCTTGTCATCTTTGTAGCTTAATGCCCACTTTGTTTGTTTGACACTAAAAAGTTGATGATTATAACTTCTAATAGTGTTGAACGTTGCAGTTGTTTCAACATTTTCAAACAAACATCTTTTATAATGTTCAAACTGTACGTTCTTTTTCAGGAAAGAAGTTTTTATTCCTTTGGCCTTCTTCGTGACTTGATGTTCGTTCCTCTCGTTTATGTACAGTTGAAATGAATACAGTTTGGACATTAATGCTACAATTTCCATCATCGGCACACCATTTGTTTCATCTTTAAATTTTCCCAATACTTTCTTATTTCTGTCATAGTCGTAATTTGGATGATCCTTAGGATAATCGGAAAAGTCGAAATCATCTTTATATATAAAGGTGCGTAGATCTTCATACATGTCATTTGTTTTAATCCAGTAAATTAGTGCATCCGTGTCCATATATGCAATACCAATGTTCTCTCTTCCATAATAGTTAACCATCTTCTTATAATGAAACTCGTACATATGTGTTTTTGAAATATCCAAGATTGACATTCCAAGATACAAAGGACGATCCATTGTAACTGACTTCTTGTTCATGGAAATAACAACTAGATTTTCATTAATAATTATAGATGAACCAAAGTTTGGTTGTTGCACCAATTTCTGTAATTTTACTGGATCAGTTACCAATTTGATATCCTTATGTTTCCTTTTGTTTTCCAAAGTCTTGCCAAATATTGCGTTATTCATTAATTTGAAAAAATCTTTTTGAAAACTTGATGTAGCGGTGGCTCTTCTTCTTGTGTTGTTGTCGATGTAAGGTTTTAACCAACAAGATTGAGAAAATTGTAGTACTCGATTAATTTTTGTAATTCTCAATCCTAAGTCTAAAGCTTGTTGTATCATCCAGTAGTGTCCAACATATCGAGACTTGTCGGTTAAAGTCATCATTAATTTTGGCCATCTTCCAGTAGGGGAAATTTCAGTCTTCGGAAGAAGTGGTAAATCATAATGTTGATCATGAAGATGTTCAGGATATTCAAAATTAACATCAAAAATGTAACCAGTTTCACCATGCTTCGGTATATCCATTATGTTTCCAATCGATTCTGGATCTATCCATTTAAAATTATCATATGGAAGGGGATTCGACATTGCCCATCCGTATAAGTTATTTGCATCGAAATAACCTAGGAATGTTGTTGGTTTTGATGCATCATAATCGGGCAGATACTTGTTGTTCGCCTTGAAATGTCGTGTAACGCTTTGCGTCAATCCCCCTCGAACTCCTGACTCTAACATCATAACCATATCTATATCAGTAAGAAGTTGTATTTTACAATTTGTTTCTTTCAACATAGCTTGCCATGCTAATCCAGGTGAAGTGTACGAATGAAGAGGGTCCAATCCATATGCCGCAAAACATGTATTTCTAAATTCTTCCATTATATCACATAGTAAAGTTACATCCAATTTAACATAAAAATCTGAATATTCTCCCAATGTTCTAAATCCTAAATCGTTCCATACTTTACATGCATGATCATAGTCCTCTTGAGATATGTCCATGTCATAAAGTTTACTTTTGAATTCTTCTTTAGCCGGAAGTGATGTTTCATTAAATCTTTCTAAACTGTCTATGTAATCATATGGAAACACACCTTTCCGAAGTACCAAATCCAGTTTGTCGTTATTTACAATCTTCTTTGTTTCGATGAAATCTTGTTTCCTTAAATTTTCTGAAAGTTTGGATAAACTCGACGGCATAAATCTGTAGGAGTCCAAGAATCTTAGTTTCATGTTTCCAACTTCTTTGGAAAAACTTATGAACTTCTCTGAAGTTTCAGCTAACACATCGATTTTACCGTCGTCTCTTCCTAGTTCAGGTATTATAAAATGAGCATCGTACCCACTGAGGTTATGCAGAACCACAGGAATAAATAGTGGTAAACGATAGCTCAAGTTGCATTTATTACAAGCAGCACCCCTGTAATAACCTGTGAGGTGATCGTGATCTTTAACTTTATAATTCTCAATAGTAAAATCATTTTTGCATAAGAAACATCGAGTTGCATTTTCATGTTGAATTTCTTCTTCTTCCTCCATCGGTTTCATTGGTACAATATTTGTATATAATCTTTGTGCATTTCCAGCTATTGAATATAAGTGATCAAGAAATATTTTTTCTACATTTTCACCACGATATACTAGAGGTTCTGAAGTTAATCCATATCTGTTTAAATGTTCTTCTGATAATGTTGATTTAACCATTAAACAAAAACTATTTGGTTTGTGCATTTGATATTTGACACTTTTTCTAGCTTCACAATTTTCATCTTCTATAGGAATTAGTGTTGATTCAAAGTCCGCATATACAACTATAGGGATACGGTATTGATGATGAACCTTTTGAAATGTAACAAATGCTCTGTTTTCCGAAGGTAAATTAATCTTTGCTTCATAATTATTGTTACATAGCCTTTTGTGCTCTTGTAACCATTCTCTTCCTTGTCTTCCTTCTCGTTGAAAATTAAAACATCTCTTGCAAATTATCTTTCTGTGTCGAGCTTTAGAAAGCTGCTTGTTAACAAGAGAGTCGAATTTCTTAATGTACACATAGTGAGACACATCTCCTCGCGTTAGTAGTAGTAAATCCGTATGATCTGGTAGCTCTTCTTTTACAACACGTAAAGGATACACTTTGTTTGAACTATCTAATGCAAAAACATTGATAGATGTACCAGGATTTTTCTTCTCAAATTTTGATATATCTTTCAGTGATACAGGGTAAGTAATTCCTTGAAAATTGTACCTATGTCTTTGATTTTCATAGTGTTGGTTAGGTTTATCGAAATGATTTGGTACAAACTTAGATGTCATCGCATATCTAAAACATTCATTATCTTGATTTTTCACATTAATACATGATCTTGTATCCTTAATTCTTTTGGGCAAAGGAATGTAACTAGATCCCATTAGTCCATATCCATGTTTATGAACTCTTATATCTAATACTTCAATACTTGTAAGACTCCATCCGGATCCTCTTCCTTCGTGTTCCTGAATTTTTGTTAATATTTCTTCTATACAGTTTTCTACTATTGAATCAATGTTTGAACTTTCCATAATGGTTCGGTTTTTTGTTATGAATCCTCTTGGTGATAATTCTTCTTGTACATTTATAAACATAGCTTCTAGTAGTAAACCAAATTTAAGAAAGTTCAATCTTTTCAATTCTTCTTTTAAAGTTTTACTTACAATTGGTTTTGCTTCTCTAATAAATTCTTCTAGCTTCAAGTTTTCATTTTGAATCTTATGATGCATTACTACTTTACCGGGTAATGCAAATACTTGTAGATTCGGTAAAGTAGTTGAAGATGTTGCAGTTATTTCATCTTGTTCTTCTTGTTCTTCTTGTTCTTCTTGTTCTTCTTGTTCTTCTTGTTGTTCTTGTTGTTCTTGTTGTTCTTGTTCTTGTTTTTCTTCTGGGTTGTTGTGAATTAGTTCTTTATGACAGTCTAATAGAATTTCATCGTGAAACGATTCCGAACATTTATCGCAACAATACATGTTGAGATGTTTACTCTTCGAAATTTCACCAAGAAATGAAATGGGCTCTCATGTTCCTCCTTTTATAACGGTTCCCCCACCACTATTTCATCTTCTTCACTATCCAAGGAAATCAAACATTTTGAACAAAAATATTAACCTTCCACAAACTAATTGTTCATTCGTGTTCTTTATTCCCATTGGAGTTTTAGTATATACTTCTTTATATTCAAGCTTTAACGAACTTTCCCCCACCCAACTAATTGTAGTTACTTTTAGGTGAAAATGGCTACAGCACAGACACTTGGTTAAACTAAATTTGTGCATAAATTAACTAAAGTTAAACTAAAAATTCGCATAAATTAAAAGTTAGTTCAAAACTAAAATTCGACAGTATTAAAAAAAAACTCTTACAGTTGAACAAAAATAAACGTTAGTTCAAAACTGAAATTCAACAGTGTTAACCAAATTCTAACAGTCGAACAAATAGGTCAAGGTAATCCAATTTAACGCGAGAACGAGGAATAGAGCACTAAGTGGCATGTTAGTCCATTACCACAAAGTGATCTATTCCTCGCTCTCTATTCTACATCTACTTTTTTGGGTTTACTTATTTATATTAAAATGTTCAAATTTTACTACGTAGAATGTCCATTCTTGCTCTTCAACTCTTCGATTGTTTTTAGCAAATATTCGTTAGTTTTTACCAAAGTCTTCATTTTGCTACATCCAATTTCAATGGAAGGAATTATAAGTTGTAATTTTATAAGTTCAATCTTTTCTTTCTTGCGAATTTCTCTCTTTATTATGTTGTTCCTTATTTTTGCTGAAGATTTAAACTCCATGTTGTTTCTGCTAAAGCCACAATAATAAAAGTCTCTTCAAACAACCTGCATTTATACACATTCCCCCACCATTTTATAATCCCCACTCCTTTCCCCCTTCTTTATAGGATTTGAAAGGGATAAGGTGTAGGGTGGGGGAAGGGTAATTTTGTTATTACACTAGTTGTGCAAGAAAATAGCCGCCAGTGTCCACACCTTGTTCATAGCACTCCATCATAGATTGTGCCCACTGCAACATGCGGTCTCTGTCATTTGGTGTGACAAGGAAAGAATGACTATCACCATACAATATAAAAGAGTCAATTCGTACATAACATCCTGAGTCCAACCATTTATTAGCTTCAGCCATAAACTTTTCTATTGTATCAAATGGAAATTGTGGATCAATTGCTATGACTTTACGTTCTTCACTAAGTTCAACAGTATAATCATCATCGTCCTCATCATCTTCACTTTCACTGTCATTACTTAAAGTGTCTTCAGATTCTTCAAAAACATCAGAAATTTCGGAAAAATTGAAATTTTCATTCAGATGAGGAGGCATTTTGAAGCAAGAAATATTGTAAACAGCAGAGACGAAACGACAAGAGCGGCGTGTAGAAGAAAAATGAAGGGGTGACCAACGCTCGCTCCGCTTTTATAATAGTATGCAAATGAGGGGTAGGAGCTGACCGTGACCAGTCATCGACCCAAAGGAGTGGGGGGAAGTACTTTTCTTACTACTTGGATGGAAGTAGGTTAGTAGGTCACGAGACTTAGAGTGTTAAAAAATAATGGGGGAGAAACACAACGCTATAACGCATTGTGTTTCTCCCCCATTATTTTTTTAGCAACAATTTGGAAAAAACTAAGTGAATTTACTGTTTACGCCCCCACCTTGTAATACGATCCTTTTTATCCCTGAGGAGAAAGTCTT
Organism: Neoaliturus tenellus; assembly: GCA_030545055.2. Classification (NCBI taxonomy): domain Eukaryota; kingdom Metazoa; phylum Arthropoda; class Insecta; order Hemiptera; family Cicadellidae; genus Neoaliturus; species Neoaliturus tenellus. The sequence continues at coordinate 10,532,295 of CM061533.1, read as the reverse complement.
GAGAATCTAAAGTGTTAAATCTCTTCTCTTTACACAAATTCTCACAAACTCTAATTTTATATTTTAAGCCGTTACATTTTGCCAAAATGTGTTGGTGGTCAACAACACTTAGAAAAAAATATTTCAAACCTTTCTTAAGCCTCTCTCCTCTGACGGATATTATTTTAGGATCGTCTTCAACGGTGGGGATTTCTGTCAGTTGTGGTTCAGAAATATGTTTCACGATATGTACACGGCAAAAACTTTCATTTTTAACACATTTCCTCCCACAAGCTGATCCTTTCTTAATTCCCCTAGTGAGCACTTCAGGGCAAGTAGTGGGACGGCTAAATGCCCTACGACGCTCTTCTTGTAATAATTGAAATTGCTCTGAAGGAGCAGGCTTAGGAGCAGGTTTGGGAGTAGGCTTAGTGGATTTAGTTTTATGATAGGTGTGGTCTTCAGGCATAGTAAGTGGTGGGGTAGGAGGCAATGGTGACAGTGGAATGATAGGTGTACTAAGACTATGAAGCAAAGTTTCAAATGAAGGGGTATTAAGACGGGGAGCTGGCTTCTGTGGAGGCGGCATGATGGTTGATGGCGGTGTGGAGTCGTTTGAAAGCGAAGTAGAAGGCGAAGGCGGTGAAAAAATGCTTCGAAGTTTAGAAGTCTTGATAGGCGGAAGAATAGTGCCAGAAGTTGAAGGTTGGGATCCAAGTTGCTTCTTGTACCAGTCAGGAGGATTTTTCAGACGAAGAGTTTTCTTTGGTGCAGTAACAGCCGTAGTAGAAGTTGAAGTAGAAGTTAAAGTAGAAGTTGTAGTTGGCAGAGATGACATGGTTGTGGCTCCAAGTTCGCAGCGTAACGTCTGGAATCAGAATGAAATGTTAGCCGCAGTCGGTGCGTCTTTTATAACAATATGCAAATGAGAGGGGTAGCAGCTGGCCAAGACTGATTATTGACCTGGGAGGTGGGGGAAAAGGGAAAAGAGAAGGTATTTATTTAAAATAATTCGCATAACTTTTGACTAAAATAAGATAACCAAATTCTTCTTTTACCAAAATGTTTGTCTTACATAGACCTTTTCAATGATGTATCGCTTGTCCAAATCCGTCAATCCGTTATCAAGCTATAGCCATTTTAATTTTTCAGGTCATGACCGGTCGTTCACCCGGAGTAGTGGGGGAAGGAGTGGGGGAAGGAGTGGGGGAAGGAGTGGGGGTAGGAGTAGGGGAAGGGGGGGGGGGGAGGGGGGGGGGGGGGGGAATCGACTCCATTTTTTCGGGGGGGGGGGGGAGGGGGGGGGAGGGGGGGGAGGGGGGGAGGGGGGAGGGGGGGGGGGAATCGACTCCATTTTTTCGGGGGGGGGGGAGGGGGGGGGAGGGGGGGGGGAGGGAGGGGGGGAGGGGGGGGAGGGGGGGGGAGGGGGGGGGAGGGGAGGGGGAGGGGGGGGGGGTCATTGACCTTTCCAAAAGTGGGTCAAGGTCATTCAAGATTTATAATGATCCAAGGTGATGGGAACAGTAATACTGTTCCCACCACCCTGTTTGCCTAACGGTTCCCACTCCCAACCCACTAGTTACGTTCTGCAAGGGACATCGACGCAATTTTGTTTGGACCGTCCGGGTCTACCGTAACGGTCCGGTCCGGGTCTACCGTAACCATGAATTCCAAGGGAAACTGGAACACCTAATGCAGAAACGCAACTCTAACCCCACCCAAACTAATCCCACCCATTATATTCCTAAACAAAAATGCAAAAACCTAGTCCGCATTTTGCGGATGTCCCACCCCTTCTAAGTGAAGTTCAACTGAACTTCTGAATTTACAGTTAATCTACCCCCTAACATCTAGCTGAAAGGCAAAACAACGACATAAATTATTAATATCAACACTTAAAACTAACAACACATCATTATTAAAAACCAAATACCTTCATTATTCTTAAAATTAATACACCTTAATGCTAAACACCTCTTAAAATTAATACACCTTAATGCTAAACCCAACTTATAACTAACATCGCAATGCGCAAATTATTTCTTAAATTAAATACAACTTAAAACTAAACACACACACACACATACCACATTGCATTAAAAAACGCAACGTAGTAGAAGAAGTTCAAATATATATAGGCCTACTATATATTTGAAACCTCTTGCTGAGTCGCCAACAACCTTTCGCTATGAAAGTTTGTTGACGACTGACGCTAAGATCAGGCTCGTATTGCTCCTCGGATTCTCGAGTAGTGGGGGAAGTTGTTTCACTCCAGTACAGTGTTCAATCCAGTCCAGTTCGCAGCAGTGTAAAAGGAAGGCGAAGGAGTGGGGAGCAGCATATGCACAGCAACGCAAAACCAAGGTTTGAGGTTAGAATTATCCATGTGCAGTAGCGCTAAAGTGAGTAATACAGGACTAGGCGCATGCGCAATAGCATAGTCACTATTCCGATCCGGAGAACTCGTTGCATGCGCAGCAGGTTTGAGGTTAGAATTATCCATGGCAGCTGCCATATTTAGTCTGGTTTCACCACATAAAGTCAACAACCGGTAGTGACCGGCCATTGAACTGGAGGAGTGGGGGAAGGAGTGGGGGAAGGGGGGGGGGGGGCTCCATTTTTTCGGGGGGGGGGGAGGGGGGGGGGGAGGGGGGGGGGCTCCATTTTTTCGGGGGGGGGTGGGGGGGGGAGGGGGGGGGGGAGGTCATTGACCTTTCCGGTCGGTCATTGACCCCAAGGAGTAGGGATAGACACAGAACCCTACTTCTCTTACTACTCAGGTGAAAGTCGGTCAACCAGTCATTTGCTTGCCATCTGCCGCCATCTGGCTGGAGTTATTGCCTCTATAAAGGTGGGTAGTTTATCGCGCTACAAACATTCATTGCCTCGCATCCGCTCGGTCATCATCTCTCGTTAGTTTTATGTTATGACTACTTCACTTACTAGGTTTGAGGTTAGAATTATCCATGGAATAGCCTTCGTAAATTCTAACCTATAAAATTACTACTCTGGCTTTCTGTTTCAATTTCTTTTACACTTCATTTTATATCTCAGTCTTATTTTAACTTCTGAACTTAACACATCGGTTATCATGACTGCACAATGTTTAAAATTAAAGCTTTTGCGAACACAACACATATTACGAAGTACTTCTAAACCTTCAATTTCAAAGTGTAGAACTAATTTAAATAGAGTTAGGAAGAAGTACAGTTTTAACCCATTATACTCAAAGACTTCGCAGGTTAATGTTGATGATAATGTTATTTACAACATTTTGCATTCTATGTTACAATTCAACAACTTTGAACTTGTTACACCTATCGACTGTGTTCAACAAGTTTTTTTATTTTACCCCCACTATTCCTTATATAAGTGCTCTAACCACAATTCCTACTTCATCCTTCTCTATTCTGTTCAGCTGAGCTAATATTTGAGGTTAGACTTATCCATGGCGGCCGCCATGTCTGGTTCAGTTTTACCACATAGAGTCGGCGACCGGTTATTGGTCTAAAGGAGTGGGGGAAGGGGTGGTGGGGGGAAGGTTGCCGTTTTATAAGCCCTCTCCCTAGGCGGCGCTTCTCATTCGATCGCCAACTTTCAAACGATAAACACCTCTCCCATGGCACGAATCAATTATCCCGCTATCACCAACTACTTCAACTTAAAACTATTTCTGGTGATAGTTGGATAGAATTTTTTAAAACTTACTCTGGATGACCTTGACATATTTTCCGCATCTCAGTTATAAGTTTAAATTTCAATTTTCAACTAACTCTTAATTTTTCTTCAACTGTTAGAGTTTCGTTAACACCGACGAATTTCAATTTTGAACTAACTTTTAATTTTAATTTTATGCGCAAATTCACTTCACCCTAACGCCAACACTATCGCCATCTCCACCCCAACCTATATGGCATAAAATATAACTACAGCATCTCATATATACCCTCCATCCCCCACCGGAAGCTATGTGACATGGCAGCTGGCGCCAGCTGCCGCGGCACGTGGCCCGGTGGGCACGTGGCCGGTTTTAAAGTGACCAAAACACACTACTTACAATCTAATATACATAAATATCATACGACCAAAATTAATTAAATCAACAATTTAATGCCGAACTTTAAGATTTTCCCCCTCAGTGAACAAGTCTCGTTTTAGCAACACAAAACTTGCTTGCCAAATCCAGAGTTACTGATAAGAATAATTCATGAAACGGACAAATCTTTAGTCTTCCCGCTTTTTGAACACGTTATCTTGCAAGCTATTACACGTTATTTTACGGAGATCCTTTACTCCTCCTCCTTTGCATGAGCATGACATAATCCTGTAAGTCAGCAGGAAAAGGGATTCACTTACCCAAACCACAACAACCAACTCAAAGGCAAGCTCTTTTTTTACAAGTTAATCATCTTGTCGGGCGTGTTTAAATTTCTTCTTCAAAAGAGTCAACGTTCATAAAATAAAACACACCTTAAAAAAAAAAAATTAAAACTTAAAACTAAAAAAATTAAAATAAAATTAAAATTAAACTTTAATAAAATTAAAACTTTAAGTTAAAATAAACCGAAGTGCATGATATGTATCGAAACCTAAAATAATTACCAATAACCACTTATCCAGTTGAATATCAGGTTTTTAAATTGGTTTAAAATTAGTAAGGCGTGGTAATCATGGAAGTGCTAAGATATATGTATAAAAATTCAAACCGTGGGTTTATTAATTACATATAAAAATTTGATATTCTCAAAATCTAACAATATCGCTTGAATTATGATTTGGTTCACTTTTAATATAGCACACATTATAACATCGAAAGTGTATTTTTCGCCTTTAAGAACGGATTCTAACCAATACGCGGTAGTTAACGTCCGTCAGCAAGACTGCGGCGGGCAGGCTTGACTGATCACTGTTGTTTAAAAGTTACAGACTTAATTTTGGACTTGGACAAACCACCCGCATTGGAACAAGATGATTAATTACTAGTAGAAAATGACGAAAAATAATTACTGTGTTAGAAAACTCGTGTGGTCAAATAGTTGAGTCAAATAGGCGAGATAAGTAAATCCTATTTTCTAATGTATGTCCGAGAAAGCAGTTGTTTATGCACTCGATACGCAAAACAGATGATTGCCGTATTCATTTTACTTTGCGCACGCTGGATACACTTTGTGCACTGCAGTGTTTAAACATCAACACACAAAACAGTACGCAATGGCCATCAAAAAACTTTGTTTAGTCACGAATGAAGTTGGCAAAACTGGATATAAACATCTGACCTATATGACTGTCTTTGTCGTTTTCGATGGAATCGACATAAACATAAAATACAAACCATCCTAAGGTGAGACTGTGTATGAATGCAAAAAATAATCAATTATGACGGTGACTTTAGTGAAGTGACTTATTCACCCTGGCGGTCTTGCAGAGATTGCTAAAACAGAGTCATTAGGCCTAATAATATCGTACCTGAAAAATCCAATGAATTTGGAGTAATGTAGAAAATGCATAATATAGGCTATCATAAATATTAAATATTTATACTTTTATAGTAAATTTGGTAGTAGTAGCAAAAACTTAATATGCAACTCGTGCGAAAAGTGCCTTCACTGCACTCAAGACAAATTATTCCGCACTCGCCTGCAGTTCGGGCGTAAACATTTCTCTCGAGTGCAGCAAAATGGCACTTAACATACTTGTTTTATAAATAACTATTTCAATAATTCTAAGTACCAGTCTCACTGGTTTTGATTGGAAAGGTTTAAAATGCCATTGAGTTTTGTTATTTTGGATATTTTTACGAAAATTTCGAGTCAAAGACTAGAATTAAGAAATTACAATGAACACCGTTTTGCTGTTATAGTACAACAGCAAAATCCTGGGTTTTTATTATGCATCTGAAAGATTAAATCAAAACCAGAACCTCAACGGTGAAGATAATCCTATGTGATTACTGTACCGTATTAGCTTTTTACAATGAGTAACCCTTTTATTGATTCTTCAATTTGAGTCAACCTTTTTATTCTTTTACAATACACTTACCTTCCGTCTCTTTTAATTTTTAAAGCCAATAAATACATTTAGCAATGAAGTAATTATTTTAACTTAGACCTACATTCGTCTTGATAGAATTTTTAACTTGTAGCCTAACGGTTAAACAGAAACAATTTTTTTTATTATCTGACAACTTTTGATCCGTCAACATCCGATCTTTACTTATTATATGACAACTGGTCGTTCTCGCGTTTCTCCAATAATTGTTGGTTTGGGATTGAGTACTTAATATTAACTTTTCAAATTACATTCATTCATATTTTTAAATTGCTCAAAGTTACTAAAATAAATTTTAACCTTGTGTGTTTTGCATTATTTATAATATTTTTTTATTTAATAGTAGGCCTATTATTTTTGGTTCATTATGACAGCTATAGTAATCAATATTTATTACTTTTGTAAACAATGTCATTTTGAGAGAAAAACGTTAGCGACTTTGTCTACAGGGAATACGCTATTTTAATAAACAGGATTCAACAATTATCAAAAGTTATTAACTATCACAATAATAATTTTTATAGATCTGCGCAGAAACATAAACAATTACAAACACGTAGTACACCTGCATAGAAGGACAGCGCGGACGGTAGCTACTGTAGTGCCTTGACCTGGTAATGCGGCCGCAGACTGTATTGCAACAATACTGCAACTGCAGCAGACCACCAACGAGCAGTGTCGATGTGTCTTCTGTCTTTTAGCACCGCAATAGACAAGTAATTAGACGTAAGGAAATCGATTGAAGGAAATTGATTTACATCATTTTTATGCATCAATAGAATGCGATCCATAATGACAGGGCGGATTTAATATGACTATTGCATGAAATCTAAGGTAGTATAAAATGAGTTTAATTTATATGTCTTTTGATAAAGCAAAGAACGTAGTTATAATAGTGAATCAGCTAATCTCGTTTTATTTTAAACTACGTGATTTGTTAGTAGATTTTTAATCTTCATAAACCAATCGGAAATAATCACAAAATTAATATGATTTTTAATAATTTGTTAATTTTGAATTTCAAATTATACATGGTTTGGTTAGAGATATTATAAGCAACCGATTCGGACGAAAAACCTATTTTTTAAAATAAAGACACTAAGGTAAATAATTCAGAATCAAAGGAGCATTCAAGTAACATTTGCCTGTTAAGATTCTATCTAATAAAATTTGAAATCTGCTGTTTTATTTAATAGCAGTGTAGTTATTCCAAAGTTTTATCTCACACAATGTAGTCAATAAGAAACAAAAAATTTTGCACTGAATTTCAATAAACTCTGACAAGACTGCATGACATAACCTACTTCAACTTAGTTGCACAAGGCAAATTAACATTATATAAGTTCTTTATTTAACCTACGCAGTGTTAATTAGCAAATATGATTTGATCTGCAAACGCAATTACCTTAAGAAAGGTTTTTATTTAATTCAAGAAATAAACTTTAATTGAAACGGTCAAAGTAACGCCGATGAACAGCGGTAGGTAGTTACTCGACGAATGGTAGTTAAAGCCGTACAGCTGGTTGTTATGCGTCGAATTAAATTGAGTAAGGGTTGAAACTAATTAAACCCTCCACTCCAGGGGGAGGGGTTGCTGCACAGAAATCTACTTCGGAGGCTTCTATCTTTCAATTTTAACTTCCGTACTGACGTGCGCATCCCAAACCCATTGTAGTTGCGAGCTTGTTTGTAAACAAGAAAACTGCATTAAATAGAATTTTTATAAACAACAATTTCATAATTTTTTTCGTAAATGACTATTCAAGCAAGGTGTAACGAAAATTAAAACCACGGAACACAACTGGAGCAGAGATAAAAATGCAAATAAATCTATACACGTGTTTTTTGACACCAACCCTCATAGCCCACATGTCAACAGCCATTGAGTTCGAATTGCTTTTCAAGAGCACACTCCAGGCAAAAACATCTTCGCTTCAAAACGTTAAAAACTGTATTATTCCCACTATATATTGTTAGGGATTGATCCAAGAACACTGTTTAAACTTTTAGAAATAAAAACTTAGTATGAACGTTAATTTCCAAATGGAACAATTCTTTAGTTAATTCCAAAGGAATTAAGTAGTAAAAAACTTAAATACCCCCGTCGCAGCAGACCTGCGTACTCAGCGAATTTCCAATGGAATTTTGGTATATTTTCTATTACCACATAAAATCCATGGGATGAGAGTATGTAGGTTTGCCGCCATATGGGTTTTGTTGGTAAATATAAGTTAAACCGTACCTAGTGATTGTACATACCAAATTTTATAAGGCTATGGTGTTCTTTTTATTTTCCCATAAACCCTATAGGGGTGAGTACGTAGGTTTGCCGCCAAATGGGTTTTCTAAGCAAATATAAGTTAAACGCTTCCTAATGAATGTACATACCAAATTTTATCAAGATATGTCAATAAATAAGCAAGTTAGAAGGTTTTGTTGATTTCCCATAAGAATAACATGAAAAACATACTTTTTGGATTTTCTCCATAACCATTTTAGCTGGGTAAAAAATTCAAAATACTAGATTGTTTGTTTTTTAAGCTCTTTTAAATGGTTTAAGTTAAAATTGTTGAATTTTCTAAATAAAAGTAAAAAAAAGCCAAAAACCCATTTTTAACCCTTTTGAAACCCCATAAAACCCTGTTCCCATGGTCCGATCATTCTGGTTCGCGAACTCAACCTAGTAGACGCTGGCTTACATCCCTATACCAAATTTCATCAAAATCGGAGGTTCCGTTCAAAAGTTATCGTGTTAACGGACACATAGATATATATATATATATATATATATATATATATATATATATATATATATATATATATATATATATATATACATATATATCAATTTGAACGAACGGTGTTTTTGGCTTCTAGGGACCTCAAAACAAAAAAGTATCATGGTCCCGGGCTTAGGTCTTACCGTGACTACTACCGTAATAGCGTATTCCCTATAGGGAAATTCGCTAAAATGAATTAGTCGGAATAAGAATTTTTCTAAATAACTACTAAAGCATTCAATTTGACTAATAACTTACATTGAAGAAAATAATATGACTTTACAACAGAGATAACACTTTTTTATTAAAGTGTGGCTATAGATAACGCTAATAACGTGGGCACCAAACGTATACAACATTTATTTGCGTTGAATGGACTGCTCGCTGTCCTTTTATAACATATTCGTGTTTACCTTTGATGTTACCTTGCTTTTATCCCAAATGAACACTGCATTGAATTGTGTTCAAAATATTCATTTTTAAATGGCCACACAACTAAAGAATTTTAATTCATTATTGGCGTATTTGTTTCTTTGCAAATCATATTTTTGCTGTGAAGCTTAATGGTTGAACGTGAATGGATTGATATGTTTTACTGAAAACTAATTTTATATTTATACTTACGGTTGGGCGTGATTGGAATAGGGGTTCATCGAAAATAAGATACAACGTTACCTGAAACAATAGAAAAAAGGTTATTAGTGTACTTTGCGGTTCTGAGTAAAAAATGTATAAGAGATTGTATTATTAGGTTATGTATAATAAATCATTATTTCACATCACCAAAAACATTTGTTGAGCATTATGTGTCAGGCCTTGATCCGTGCAGTTAATTATAGGACTACTACATTACTACGGGTTCATGGATACAAAAATGTGCGGTTGTAACAAGACTACAGATTGTCCTCTGATCGAAATTCGACCAAAAATTCAGTTGACCTAAACCGGAACCTAAGAATGGACCCAATTAATTTACAAATATTTTATAAGTGGAACACCTTTTCTTCCTGATTTGCTAGAATTTGTGATTACAACAGCTGTCTAATGATTAAACCTTAGACAACAATCACCTTAGATTATAATTTTGCTCGAAATAGAGAAATTTACTTTAGGCTATCCCATTTCATTGCTAGATAGATTTTGCTCAATATCAATGGAACGAATCCAAATATCGTTTCTCAAAATGAAACCAATATCGTTATTATCAAACTACACTTATTTACAGCTGTACATTACCATACGTGTAAAATGCTCAACACGATTCCAATGTTATTCTAATGTGAAAATATCAAATAAAATAGCGTCTTTATTCAAAGTCAGATTGTCAACAATTTTTAACGGAAAAACAATACGCCAATTCCCATCCAACTAAACAAACAAAAAACTTGAGAAAAAACAACTCAAAGCGTAATAAGTAAGTATAGACAATTAATAAAAATAATAATAGTAAAAATGCAATACAAAAATAAACTTAAAATGCAGTGTAATTAATATAAAGTGAAATCACAGAGACGCTTTTAAAATGAATGTTTGGTTTGGTTGTTTGAAAGTCGCGGTCTCCCTCTTAACTTTGCTCTCAGTTAAGTGCGCCTTGTTTAACTTCTGCTTTGTCTTGTTTATTCTAACGCAACAGATTTTAAGTTAAAAATTATTAATAAAGTACTAACTTCTAATGCCAGGTGTCCTTTAAGGCATCTAGCACTTTTATGAATTAATAACAAACAAGGATACAGTTGTGAATTTAAATAACATTGTTAGAGACCTTTTTAAGTTGAGTGTTAAACTGTACAGGGAAAGCTAAAGAAACCATTCACATTAAGGAAATACCTAAGAATTAAGATTGCTTACATAAAAATATTCCAATACAAAATGCTTACCCTAAAACTAGACTGGTCATGTAATCATTTAATTTTACAATCATAAAAATAAACAAATAGAAATATAACGCCAGAAACTAAATCCATATGAAAGAAAGTTTTAAATCTATATTGAAAGTAAATTATTAACGAGTGATCAACAGATGATTGAAATAATTGTATTCTAGTCGACAGAGCTTGATTGAGTTTCGATTCGAGCAGCACATTACATTTATTTCAACGTGATCAGTCATTGTCTAATCAGTCTAATGTATTTGATTAAACTCTATATCAAAATCAGCTTTTATTGCTGTGGACGTTTATGTTGCTTAATTTGAAATGTTGATTCTTTTATTAAACTAACTGGAAATTACTGAAGCTCACCAATCCCAATTTTGAAAGCTCTGTTAAAATCGGCATCTCTTTGTAGCGCTGGCGATGAAAGCGCGGTGGCAAAGTATATTACTTGGTTCAGATGAAAGAGAAAGGGAGAGGGAGGGAGTGTCTAATCTGAGGGGAGAAACCAATCATTAGAAATATTAAATTACAGAAACAACAGTTAAGTGTTAGGGGGGGGGGGCGAAACTGGGGGGGGGGGAGATAAGTACTAAGCCCTTGCATAAACATGGGGAGAGGTTTACCGTATGGCCTCCAGCGCTCCCGATGTGCTTAGTTGAAGGTAAAGTGGTGGCATTAACACAATTTATCATATTAGATCTGCAATCTGTTAAGCGTAGAGGGATTGGAACTGCAATGTAATATCTCCAGGTGTTAAGTGCAACGATGCTTTCAACTGTGACATCTTTATAAACATATTGCTTTAATCAAGAAGTTTAGTAAGGTGAAACTAGGTCGCTTCGAAACACGAATTCGTCATTTTTTGTTCTCTAAATATTAATTCCATACATAATTAAATTGAACTTAAAATCTCACAACGTACTATGTCTAGAAATTAAAATATCGTCATGCATTGATCACTTGGTTATAGGTGAAAATGGGATTGCGCGTACTTTATTGCCAGTTAAAGTTTCTATCAACCTATAACTATCGCTATGTATCCGGATTGCGCGTATTCATTATGCTATTAATTCTTAATTCAGGTTAAAGAATTGCCTGACAGTGCTTGACCTCGTGACTATACAAACCAAATTAGACACGTTAAGAAAAACTTGTGTCAAAAAGATGCACAACAGTACACAAAACTACACATATGGCACGAACAATTTAACAGGAAACCTATTAAAATGCTAACCCAGGTTCCCTTCAACTAGATTAATGGCTCGAAGTGGAGGAAACAATAAAGGGACTAGGGGTAATAACGGTCCAGTTGCACATGGGGTGCACTCCCCCTCGACGATTGTTGGTACTGCGCTACGCGCGCGGTACCGACAGATTGGGACAAACTCGTATCCCGGGGCCGCAGAATTATCCCCATCGTCGTAGGAAAAATGCGAAACATAAAAATAAACCATGGGCTATGTTATAAAATCTGTAGAATATAACCTAGGATAGAAAATACCTGGTTGTAGCCTTTAAAGATAAAAAAATATCATCTTAAATTTAAATGTACAGTACCACGTGACGATGAAAAATTGAATTAATTTGATTTACTTGTTCCTCAAAGGCCACGGTGTCAAGCCAGAGACTAGCCGATATAAGGCTTCAAGAGTAACTGATCACAAGACACGTTTTAAGGTTTCTTCCTTCATTAAACGCCGCCGGCAACGCGCTTAAAACGACACAATTTCGCTGCGGACAAACAATTTGAACGTCGAATAAAAAACTGCATCGATGAATTTAAAAGCATTGTCGCCGGTAATTAATTAAAACATTTAATTGAATTTACTAAAATGAATTGAACATTTTCGAGGACTTCGATTTATTTTTCGTTAATGAAAAACGTTCCAGTCATTTAAACACGTTAATTGGAATTCGGATCAAACGTGTTTGTAATTTGATTTTCAATAAGTCTTTTTACGAAATCTTTCATTTCAGTTTAGTTAAAAGGTTATTAAGATTGCTCTTTTAAACATCAAAATATTACCGATGGGCCTTCTAAAGTGTGTTTTACCGAATGAGTTTAAATTAGAAAATTTCCACGACTTGATTATTTTTCCTACATAAGGAGATTAAGATTTGTATCAAAACCTGCTTTAAGTTTCTGACAGTAAACTACACTCTACACTGTACATTAATTCAATACAGTTAACTTATATCGCACCAGTACTTAATTTCCATTTGGGCCAGCAGCAGCAACGAGCTCTTATAGTGTGTTTAACATTGTAAATGTTTTTGTCCATTGCCTGGTGAAAAACACATCTAACTATGATAATAATCGCAAAATATCTCACATTGTAAAACTGACTGTATACTGATACAATATTCGTGCTATTGTTATTCAAATGTGAAAAGGGGTACTTATTGCAGGGAATGAGTTTTTACCCAAGAAATATTATATAGTCTTGAAGACAAAATGAAAATTTCTTTAGCAATCATCCGCAATCATTTATTTCTACAATTCATAGTTGAACGAAAGACGGTGAGTTAAAAATTAATAACACAAATAAAAAAGTAAAATTCTATGTAATACGAGCAATGTCTGAAGGTATGTGTGTTCCACGATCTCGAAATCTAGCGGGTAGATTTTGCTTAAACTTTGAATTTAAGAGTGTTTTGGCCCAAAAATAAGTTTATAAACAGCCTCAATACCAGGAAAAATCTAATTTGGTCTAAATTTAAGTTTAAAAATCGTAATTTTTAACATTGATCTTACAGGTGGCTATTTTGGTAACGAAATAACAACAAAAGGTATACCAAAATAAAGGAACAGTAATTTTAAGCAGACCTTTCGAAGCAGCTGTTAACTCAAAAGAGGTATAGTTGGTTGTTGGTGGAAATTTAATAGCTTTATTACCATGACACTATATCGAAACTGAATTAAAACCAACGATCAAGGCTCGGTTAACCTGGTACTCAAACATTGAAGCGACATCGGCAAGTTAAACCCAAGCTTATCGTTATCCAAACAACAGTGGCGCAGCAAATTAGTCTCTAGGGACTAAACATAGCCACAGTAGCAATGAATACAAAAACGTTAAGAAGGTCACATCTTATGGAAGAAATGGTTAAGAAAGTTTCTGTTGACTTAGTAGCGCACTCCACCATGAGAGCGCGCACGAGACAATGACCTATTAGTCAGATTACATTCTGACTTAGTTGCAGATGGTCACCAGCAAAGAATCTCGTCCTCACGCTGCACTCAAATATACATAACCTACAACAGTTTAACCATTACTGGACCAATTCTCACCATAAATGTAGGAACACTATTTCCGTCGGCCTATATTAGTGCTCATTTTGGAACCTAAGTAAACAAATTTGAAAATAGCAGGATACCATGACGACGTTTAAAACTTAGTTTATTTTTGTAAACATATGATTCAATAAAATATCTTCATTAGAATAACATTAAAGTTGAAAACCCATACGACAAAGTCTTAACAATAAAAGGATTTGATGACTTAAAATAACGATTCTTCTTGAAAAAAGCTTTCCAATGATACCAAATAAGCTAGGTAACTAATGTTTAAAATAGTGTTTTAACGACACAATACTAATAAGAAATCTTATATTTCCCTCTCTCTCGTACTATGTTTAGGCCGATTCCTCTGGCGCTATCTCTATTTGGAGTGCTCAAGTTCAGTTTACAGCGCTCCTAGCGGAATAAAGTGTTGGCCAATTTTTAACATGGGATGTGACCTTCTTAACGTTTTTGTATTCATTGACAGTAGCCTACAGTAGGCAGTCGCTACACCACCGCCGGTCATGGTGTGTTGTTGTGGTTATATGACATACGCTAGTCTGGTGACAAACTGATGAAAACCTCTTTGGAAAATTATGTTAACCACTGCGCTAATACTGCGACTGCGGTGTAAGGCAGAAGTTGATGGCAACTTGCAAGTGCTGCAGTGACCCTTGAATCAAATAAGACGAGTAAATGTCTATGCCAGCACGAATCAGTTTTCTAAACTACAAAGGTTACAAAACTGTATAATCAACTATGTATTTTGCGAGGTGATTGAATGTCACGTCCCCCCCTCAAATCCTGATTCATCCATTTTCAACGCCACGGCCAATAAAGTACAAGTCCCCTAGGAGTCGTAGGGAGGAAACCTCGTATGTATTTAAATTGTTGAATGATTTTTCTTCGCGAAACAAGCATGAAAAGGTAGAAAAATAACACAAAAATCTGTTTACTAAAATAAAAAAATCGATTTGTAGCCTATCTTATTTTTGAACTACAGTAATAAAATCATCACCAAACGATTTTATTCATCACAACTTTTCCTGAACATTTTCGTCACCAAGTCTCATTGATATTCAATATGTTCTCAGCAAGGGGCTAGAAGGACCATTTGACTACTTTTTTAATTACGAAAAGTCCAATTATATCAAATAAAAATTCACTTTTAAGCAATTTGATATTTTTTTACAATGTTATAATGCTTGTCCATTACTTTCGCTAGTACAATTAGATGTACATTTTAGAAATTAAATCCTAAAAAAAAAAAAATCTGAACGTCAGGTATAACATTTTCTATATTCATAAAAAAGAATAAAGATTCTACCCCTTGCGCACCGGCTCAATATTAGGAGTCATGACAAACCGTAAGTGATGAGTTACGGGTTGTTTTATAGATTGTAAAGATTACCATCTGGAACCCCTATTCTGTCTCGAAAAGCACCCCCTTCAATCTTTCAAAACCAGTGACAACTCCTTTGCAAACCACCCACTGTGTACTAAACCCCCACTCTTGAACAAAATTGATCTAATCTTCGTTTTCATGGCGACTACTGCAAACCTCCTCCTGTGTTTAACGATGAGAAGAATTAAAATAGACCTATGTTAGAAGTATTTGTTCCATTAAAAATTTCGAAAATATGTATTTTTTACACATTTGGAACTGAAGAAAATATTTTTTTCTTCTCTTTTTAAGTATTGGTAAAGTAATATTAGAAATAATATTCATTTGATTTAAAATGTTTGCACAGGAAAAGGCTTAGATTCCATTTCACTAGGGACAAAACTCTTCACCTTGTATAGAACTTTCACCTAAGATGTCGAGTCCTGTAATGTTTTTTACATAGTCATTATTGGTCTTCAAATTTCTAAACACATGCGTGGAATATACAGACCCAAAAGGGTACAACAAGAAAAAAAATCGGTCAAATTACGCAGCTGAAATTACACACAGAGTAACCCTACTTTATGAGGAAACTGCAAACCTAAATCTGTAGTAGGCCTACTGTACCATGTAACTGGCATCCTTCTCCATCGTGACATAAGCCAGACAGAAAACGATCTTCAGACCGCAATTTGTGTTTTAGCAACTTGGCGAAAGGGTAAATACTAGTGTTTGGTTATAATCGTTCAAAGAGTGTAAAAAAGGAAATGTATGTGTATTATTACATAGAGCTGACGCGTATGCGAAGGAAAAATATGTGGCGTGTGAGAAAAGTAGTGACGCGGATTTGTTTTCCAGATGATCATGGAAAGTTCAAAACAAGTCAGTAAATTATTAAACTGATAAGAAACAGAAAAATTCAGAAAAATGTTGGGTAACATCGGTCGAAATTGTTCTACTTGTTCAAAATACATTTGGCATAATAATGCATATATACATATTTTTACACTAATACATCTTCATTTAATGTTAAAACTCTTACATAACAATGCTTAAAAAAAGTGAAACAATTAGATGGCTTTATATTGACGATATTATAGGCCTAATTAATTCTTTTTTTGGACCGTCACAAATTATTTTGATATTTATAGCTTTAAAACAGCACATTTTACCATCCATCAATCGGTTGCAAAGTGTTTAATTTCGTAGTTAATTTTAGAAAATGTAATGCAAACAATGAGATGTTCCCTATGTACACTGTCTGCTAACTACATTATGGAAGGTAATGAAAGGCAAACATTACGTGTCAAAGTAAAACATAACCTGTAATATTTAAATATAAATACAAATGTAAAAGCAAAGTAGGTGTTATTCTACCTTTAACAACGCTACTAGTGCTGCAATAAAAAGCACTAATTAATTCCGTCCAAACAAGAAATCTAGTATTATTTCTTGTGGTATAAAATTGAGAGAATGATAATGAACTTTGCCAGAAAACAATTTCATCAGGAGGATAAAAAGCTAAGCTGGTGTAAAGAAAACACAATTATGTTGTACAGCGATGCGACAAGGAAGGGGTTAGCGGCGCGCCGCAAAACGAACGTGACTTCAAAGCAACGTCCACCTCTCGGCCACTGTATTACTGACGATGGGTTTTTTTGAGGAAATCGAGCGCGGTACAGTAAACAAATTAAAATAAAAAATAAGACGAGTTTTATATTGGGAGAATACGATGAGTTGCGAGTTTTTTTATTGATTGTAAAATGGACCATCTGGCGTCCCTATTCTATCTGAAAAGCACCCCCTCTTCAATCATACAAAACCGACGACAGACCCTTTGCGAATCACCCTTTCAATCTTTGGGTACTTAAAAATTACTTCACAAAAAAACGGACAGAAATTTATGGAGTTTTCGTTATGGAACTAGCTGTTTAAATATGGAGTCTTTTAAAATTCGTGAGTTTAAAATCTATGAAAAGATAGTGATGACATTACGTCTGAAATACCCAGTTTGTCTAAGACAAACAGCATAATCGGTCCAACAAAGGAATAATCAAAGTACTTCAGGGCAAATTACAGAAATAACTGTAACATTCTTGACAATCAATCATTTTAATCTCTTAAACCGAGCTATTTCCTTGACAATAACACCCTGAGGTTGAAATTTAATTTTAAAAAAAAGTAAAAATTAAAGGAATTTTCAATTTAAAATAGTATTTCCTGTGGAATTTGATAGTACAGATATAAATATTAAACCAGAAATAATATCGTGGGAGATGAAATATTTCCGATGTTTTATCAATTTCAACTACGGAATAATTTGAAATAGGAAATAGCTCAAGGACGACAAATCCGTTGTGATGGGAACAATTAAATCTGAAAGGGTTGAATGCAATTAATTCCCCTTGCATTCCCGCCGTTCGACCGACCAGAGCTGTCGTCATGACAATCTAGCAGCGAATGTCGCAGACGCCGGCCGCTCCGCCACTTATAAGGGAGTCTTCTCATTATTTAGATTTCCGCTCCACCGTTTAAAATGCAGTATTAAGATATCGTATATACTGTATGAAAGTGAAGCAAAACAAGTATCAAACGAAACAAATGAAACGAATTGTATTGTTTTGCCGGTATATTACACTAAACATTTGTTAGAAAAGGATTTTAATTTTAATTTCTATCTTCGAGAAAAACATGAAAAGGGGACCTTTTATGTTACTATCAGAAATATGTATAGTATGTTTATTTTTTATGCTCACCATAGGCATTTTGTAAATAATGCATAAAATATTCAATAGAGGGAAAATTAGCTTGCTGGTACTGCGAAATTATGAACTGAATCAAGGGTGGGTAGAATTTACATATATTGCATATTCTTAGTTGGCTATGCTCAGAAATAGTTTTCCTTGTAACTCTATTGTTTTCTAAAATTAATTCATGTTAGAGCTTAAAACTTCAAACTTTAGGGTGAGAAATCTCAAAAAGCACTAATGTCAAAATAGTTTCGACTATATATGAAATCTACGTTAAATTTAAGTATATTTTTTCCTTCGCAGCTTATTGTTCTTTGAAAAACATTCGAGTAATAAGGCAAAATAGTTTTGAGCGAAAAATGGTTTTCCGACCATAGCGAAAGAAGCTAATGACTTTACCTGTGATTAGTACACACCATTTTATTCAGTTCATAATTCCACACTAAAAGGCTCATTTAACTTTCTTTTTACCTCTTATGGTTTACAAGATGCCCATAGCAAGCATAAAAATTTAACATACTGTACCGTATTATGCATTTTCTCCATCGATGTACAACATTGTTGACATGCCTATTTGGCCGAAATTAAAACTGACAAAAAAGTTATAAGTTCAATGAATTCGTTGTACCATTTATATCATAAAGGGACGCGCAAGATTCTTAAAAACATAAGGGCAAACAATACCGTACTTGATAAAACATTTTACTTAAATTGATGGATCAACGTACTCATGATAGGTAACACTAACAAAAATACCGTAACATTTCTAAAACGGTTGCCTAAATTTTTAAACGCTACTGGTTACTTTTTAATGGTATAAATAAACCTGTAGGTAATGTTGGCCAATCCTAAATAGAGTGGTGAAGCCAGGCTGTAAGTTATTCAGAGACATCACGACGGCTGCTGCACACACACACACACACACACACACACACACACACACACACACACACACACACACACACACACACACACACACACACACACACACACACACACACACACACACACACACACACACACACATCATTGGTTCCCCTGCCTCTGAATGCCAAGTGAGCGACTCTTCACTGTAGTTATTAAGAGGGCGTTGGAGTCAATCCAAATTCCGTCTTTCCCCCATAAGAACATTCTATTCAAAAGCCTCTATTCTTTTATTTTTAACCAGAAAATAATGGTTTATAGCTCTAAATAAAGGGTTCATCAAGGCGGATTTGGTTTGCGAGAGGAATTTTTTATAAAAATTAGTGTTTTTTAATAACTTGAAATAACAAATCAAGTTTTTAACTACTTTTAAAACATTTTCTACAGAATTTTATAAATTATTTACAAAGAAACGATTTCGCAAAAGGAACGGGGAATTTAATTGTGATTCAAACATTATTTATTCTGAACCAATCGGACAAAAAATAAAGAAATTATATGACAAATGCCGGGGACAAGTTTAGCATTGCTCTTAAGGGAAATAAATCCAACATGGCGGCACTCCAACGCCCTCTTAACGTACCTACATAAAAATCCGGAAATTTACTGTACAACATACGACCGTCAACAATGTCGTATGAGTAAATGTCGCAATTTATAATGAGTAAAGGAAAATCAATAGCTTTTATGATACTTCTCTGATTGAGACAAGATTTTATTCAAGCTATCGAAGTTTAAAGATGCTTTGGTTCGCATTTTTACTATGTTCGTTCTAGCTCTTGAAATTTGTATGGAATGTGCGCTGCTAATAAAACTACTGAAATAATTGTTTAAAGGAGTGTACAAAAATAAATGTTTGTGTTACTACATGATATGGTACATAGCGTAATGGTTCATGAACATAAAACACATACTTATAACAATGACTACAAATACAAATTTCAATATGTTTCAAATAAAAATTTATGGTTTTGCATGTTTACTACACACTTAAATGACGTACTAATTGCAAAGTAAGAATTAAGTAAACCTATACTTTAAAATTATTTCACAAAATCCTCCAGTTCAAAGAGTGATTTTTACCCACCGCCTTTTCATTCACAGCCCCATTCATCTTGGAAAATAATTAAGTCAGCGGCCGGAGAATTTGCAAGTCAGCGACGGATGACATCTCGACAGATGTCGGTGGCAAAACGGAATCAAAGCAAAACTCCCCCGCAACCGCAATCCTGGAGTGACGACGCGACGCGGTGAAAGGGGGGACGAAGCTGACGGTACGATGGATTTGCATTCTTCCCTTATAGACGTTTTGTCATTTGGGGAATATAATAGATAATGTGAAATTATTTTTCTTTTTTATTTTACATAATATTTGGTAGAAAATACTACTGTAATTGCTGAAACTGCGCCACATCTTTGAAACAATTAAATTTGTTCAGACACTACACAACATTAAGAGTGGCTTATAAAACCCCTAAATTATTTAAGGGGTAAATCTCAAACAATATATCTTTTCTAGCCAGCCATAATTTAAGATATTTTAGTTTTTCCCGTCTATGCCAGTTCCAATTGACTTCACGCTAAAATAGAAAGAATGAAAAAGTCATTCTTTGTTCGGAGTGAATGCGTGTTCATTCCAAAAGAATGAAAAGTAACTCGCGAAAGAACAGAAAACCTCCACTCTTTCTAAGGAGTGAAAATATCCACTACTTAAATAAATGGATTTTCACCTTTTCAATAGATGGTTCCTCAGTCACTCTATCAAAGAGTGATTTCCTTACAGAATCAGAAGACCGCCATCTTTAACGGGTCCGGGACAATTTTATATGCGTTATTTATATTAAGTATTGGGAAACGTTTTGTGTGTTTGCATGGCTATGGCTAAAACTTCAAGTCAGCTCTGAAATCAATCATCGTAAGCATTCACCTCCAAAAAAATCTTCCTCCTCGGCATCGGTGTCACGTCACGGCGTCTCTTTCCAGAAGCTTTCACGCTAAAATAGAAAGAATGAAAAAGTCATTCTTTGTTCAGAGTGAATGCGTGTTCATTCCAAAAGAATGAAAAGTAACTCGTGAAAGAACGGAAAACCTCCACTCTTTCTAAAGAGTGAAAATATCCACTATTTAAATAAATGGATTTTCACCTTTTCAATAGATGGTTTCTCAGTCACTCTATCAAAGAGTGATTTCCTTACAGAATCAGAAGACCGCCATCTTTAATGGGTCCGGAACAGTTTTATATCCGTTATTTATATTAAGTATTGGGAAACGTTTTGTGTGTTTGAATGGCTATGGCTAAAACTTCAAGTTAGCTCTGAAATCAATCATCGAAAGCATTCACCTCCAAAAAAATCTTCCTCCCCGGCATTGGTGTCACGTCACGACGGCGGCGTTTCTTTCCAGAAGTTTCCTTCCTCAATAGCAAGCACAACTAGGTAAGTTTAGATGAAGTAATTTAGTTCTATATGCTAACATACTCTATTATTAACAGGATATTGTGTAGTATACAAGACTGAGAATCACTTATAATGAAGACAAAGCCACCTTACCTTTGTACACTTTGTCTTGTAGGTTATCATCGAGGTTCAGTTCAGTGGGTTTTAATAGAATAATATTAACATAAATAACAAAATAAAGGACAAATTTTAACTAAGTTAATGTAGCCTAAAACATCATCAAAGAACAACACAAAATAAACTAGCTAAGTTTATTTTGTATGTGTACCTATTTTGAGTAATTGTGAGAAGACTTCATTTGATAGGTTAGGTTAGGTTAGCCTAAAATGGTTTGACACAAGTGCTTCCAAATACGAATCAGAAAGGTACTTTTTATTTAGTCTATGGAGGAAATGAGTTATGCATTTTAAATTTTTCTTAAAACCATTGATTTGTTGTTATAGCCTTAACATCGCGGTCCATAAAAGTGATGGAGGTTTACTGTTGGACTGTTATTATAATCCATTTCTTACCTCAATTTATCTTTGATGAATCTATTGTTTTCATCGCATAATTTTAATCACTAAATTGAAATTTTAACATCGATAATAATGGTGGAGGAGGATAACTAAGTTCCGCCAATTAATGGATGGCTATTAATCTAGGCCTTATAATAAAAATTTTTTATTTTGTTAATTTTCTGTAAACTTTACCATGGATGGTATTACAACTGTTGGGTAATCACAATAAAGAGATCTTATTTTTTATTGATTGAGCTGTATAGCCTAGGCCTAGTAAGTTCACCTGATGATGTGGTAGGTAATATCAAACTAGCACGCCTAGTGATATGTAAATTATTCACCAGTAGGCCTATAGGTGTAGCAGGTTAAATAATTGGATAAAAGGTAGTCTAGTAAAACTAAGGTGCCATTCAGTAAGCTTCCTACGTGTGATTCAGTCAGCCGTATACATATACCTTTGGAGATTATAAATCGAGTCATTTGATAACTCTATCTTAACGTAGGCCTAACATATCCAAACTTCGATATCTCACATAAATCATAGCCCAAGAGAGTGTAGTAAAACTTAGGGTGCAGTTTATGATGCGTCCTACGATTGATTAATTTAACCCTCCGAGCATTATTCGGCGAAACTTCATTATCCGACTCCGCGGTTATTATCGATGTGAAAAATTCGATATTGCCATTATTCGATACTTGTAATCGTTTGAGTTAAGATATGTGTAACACAATCAATCATATGATAGTTTATTTACAATAACACAAATGTATCATAATAATAATCTAACCTAACAATCTAACCGTAAACCTCGTCACTTTTATTGACAGTGATGTTTATAGTAACAAAATGAATAGTGTTTGGAAACATTTAAAATGCATATTCCTTTAATACAATAGCAAAATAATACCTTTCTGATTCGTATTGGCAGCATTTGTGTGACGCCATTTTAGGTCTAACATAGTCTGCTTCTTCTCACAATAATTAAGATACACAAACTTGGGTAGTTTATTTTGAGTTGTTCTTTGATAATGTTGTAGGTTATGTTAGCTTAAAATTTGTTTTTGTTATTTACTTGTTTGCATTACATTTGTTTTATAGTTAAAAGGTATGTTTAATTATATTTGAACAAAACTAAATCAGGTGATAAAATCGTAATCGTATGGTGTAATTATATTATCGATAAATATTATTGCAATATCGCCATTTTCACATCGATAATAACCGCGGAGTCGGTGGATTCGGACGGAGTTTTGCCCATTACTATTTTGCCTTATCGATATCGGGGAATATCCGATTTATATCGTTCCTTAGCACTTGTTGGGTGAAAGGCGAAGCACGATATATCGTTTCTTAGCATTTCTCGGGGGAAAAGTCGAGTAACAATATGTCGTTCATAGCACTGAAAGGGTTAAATATACAGACACTCCCATATAGGCCTATAAATCATTTTTTATATCCTTACCATAGTTGTTGATTATGGTAACAGCCATTGGAAATTCGCTGAATAAACAGTTCTGCCGCGACAATACTTTTAAATATTATTAAGATTTTAGGCATAAAAGCACAAGTAGTAAAATCGGACACAAAATATTATTAACAATTTCATCCTGTCATTTATTAAAAAACTGGCCCTTAAGAATTCTTGGCTAGGCCTATGCTCTTATATTTCCCTTATCTAGAATAAAAGATTAATTCAGATACCAGGTTGTTACAATTAGTAGTCTGCTGTGTATTGTTTATTCAGGGCCCCGCTTAATCATGCTACTTGACCGTCTTGTCAGCCGAGCCATGTGAAGTCTTGCGTCAACACCTGTGATATCTTCGTGTTGCCTTCTGAGGTCTTTCATGGATCTTCACAGGTTTTTGTCAGAAGGTATTGAGCCTTTATGTTTTGAAAAGATATATTTTTTGTACCGCTATAAAGGGTGTTGGTCTCTTTAATGGAAATTATTATGATGTAGTTTTATTGGGAAGATGTTACACCCTTGGAATTTATAATTTTCCAATTGTCATGAAAAATTATTGGTTCAACATATGTTACCACTTTGTAAAATTTGTTTGCTTGCTTAGTTCTGGAGTAAGTCCAGACACAGTAGTTTTATATTTGTTAATTTATGCAGTATACCACTGGTCTGCTTCTTTTCTAAAGATTTATACAAATCTGTTAATAAATTATTAACTACAAAAAGATTTTTAGTATGTTTTTTAGTGAAGATTTTTCAGGAAATATTTGGCTAGAGTGTCATGTTTATGTATTTTGTCAAATGACTCACCGTGTAACACCATGTCCTATAAAATGTAATATCAAAAGCTACCCCAGATGAGTCCCTACTTTCAAAAGCCATGTGATTCAAAAGTAATTTAAAAGTACGGTGGTTGTTAGAAGAATTAGGCCTATGTCATTTTGTCCGACCGTTAAACTTAATGTTACAGGTAGTCCTCATTTGTTTTTTGTAGTTTTTGTCACACTCATTGAAATTAAATATTGGAGTGTAGCCTAACTTATACAGTGTAAGTCAAGCAGGGTTGTGCGAATATTCGAACTTCGAATAATTTTGAATAGAATATTGTGATAATTCATTCGATTCGAAATTCCAGGAAATATTTGAAGTTCGAACCGAATAGATTGATTCGTTCGAATAGCTCGCCGGTGACCCGAAAACGCTAATGATGCTCAACGGCTAGTTGTAATTTTTAAAACAAACGTTTGAATGAACAAATCTGCTTATAGTGTAAAGCAGAAATATTATTTAAATGCAATGAATGGATCAACAATTATTAACATGTTTATTGACAAAAACGAACCAGTAACAGTAGTTCTGAGTTTCCAGTGTTGCCACGCGTCGACCAGTAGTGCAATAGGCCTACTCAAAATTATAAAATGATTGCATTTTTTTTTATAAAGAAGGGTTTACTTAATCTTTGGTATAGTATTGCTATCTTTTGCTAGCTACAACTTTGTATAGTCGATCTACAAATTAACATTGACTAAAAGTTGATACTTCGCGCATGTTGTAATCCGGCGGTGGATAGGGCTATATTGTGAATCAAAACTTTACATACTCTGTGTCAGCCAAGCCAAGTCAGGACGGACTAAAAATTCAAATGACGCTCGCATTTATTTTATCTCATTTGCTGTGTTGTTGACTTGTTTTACTTCTCGGCGGTTTGGCCGAGTAATGTTTAGTTTTTTATTGTTGTAACTAAATTATTGTGATTGTGTTGTGACTTAGGAAAAATAAGTTGGCTGCTAAACCTTTAGTGGTTTTATCCACATATCTTGGAAAAAAACACTTTATTCTGACCCAATAATGTGGAATGCAGTTTTGTGAAATGCTCATACTTTAAATTCTACATGCCTGAATTTCATTGTCAATCTCAGTTAAAATAAATGATAAAAGAAATTTCAACATTACTATTCGATTCAAAACCAAAAATCACTATTTGCACACCTCTAAAGTCAAGTCATCTAACCTGGCCTCAGATTCCAGAAATAACCCATTTGATCACCGACTTAATTTTCAACGGTTGAAATAGACACGGCCGACACGGATAACTGGTTCCCAAATACAATCGCTAAAATATTTTATTTCAAAAGTCGATTTCCTAACAGTTCCGTTTCAGACGCCTTTTGAAATATTGAGATCGTGTACAGTTTGAATTTGTTTCTAATTAATATTGCTCCTCTAATTAAAATTGTTTTTCCTCCTCATAAAGAAGATTAACTTATATAGGTATTCTTTTTTCAGGATTTGGGCGAAGACCTGCGGACTCCACACATCTTCCTTTTATTTCTACCGTCTCACAGCAACTCAAGATGAGTGCATCTAATGGCTGAAGAATCATGAAGACTTTGGAATAGTGTTTGGTTTTAGTGTCAAGAAGTTCTGTGCAGTGATTTAGTATGGAATTTTTCCAGTCTAACTCATATTGTGTTAAGTGTAAATTTTATTGGATTAATGTAGGCCTACCAGGATATAAGGTACCGTATGTAAGGTATGAAACTTTAAATTCATTAGGCTCATAGGAAATATTGTTAGGCCTATTAAAATTAGGGCTTAGAAGTTCAAATCCCATAAAGTTATTGTAAATTTGCCATCCATAGAATAATTTTAGATACACATGTGCAAGTTATTCAAAATGAAAAGTAAGGCAGTAACCTACATTTCGTCGTTGTGCCGGCATTACCGCTTAAGTGACATTTTTTTTCCCAAATTGAGTTTTGCATATGGTATTTTTGAAGAGACGCATCAGTTGGTACGGTCGAAGTTCACGTTATCACCACAGGAAGTGCTCCAGTCGCGTGAAAGCAATAAAGTCTAAGTGAATAGTTCGCGCAGCACCACCTATCTGAACAGCACAGATCAGTTTCAGCTTGTATGCAGTCATGCAGCATGAAGTCCTCTGTTTTTAACCTAACTATTCATAACTTACGACATGTAGAGCTTCAATTTTCTTTTAATAAACTGTTTGAGACTAAGAGTTATTAAAGTTGAGTTTAGATTACTGTAATCAGCGCTGTAAATATGAATTTAAATCTCCTGTCCTTTCAGAGGCACTTAGGCGGTATTGCAAGGATCACTTAGGCGATCCTGCCGGTTGCTTACTGTTGCTGCAAATTAGTTTTTCCTTCCTCCTGTAAACTTTGGAATTGGTCAGTTAGGCGGTACCTAATGCTGGCGCAACGACGATTTGTTCCTGTAAGTGCCAATCATGGTGGATTTCCCCTAACTATTTTTGAGCCGCCACTGACAATCGGCAAAATTAGGCTAATTTTGCAGTCATCTAAATTTTTCAAATTTTCTAATTAAAAAATAATGGGAATTGTAGGTTTTAACTAATGATGACAGGGAAACCTTTTTTTTTCAGGATTTCTTCATGGTCAAATTTTCCCTGATGGCTAAATTGAATTTTTAAATTGTAATTTTCTGGTTAAATTGAATGGGCGAATTTTTCATAATTTATTTTCTTATAAGATATTACAGTGAACAGTAGCCTTCGGTAATTATTTAAAACCGTTTACAATGATTAGTAGGCCTACATATTACCAATTTAATAATGATTGTCTGTAGCCAATGAAATAGTAGTTTTCATCACAGGTCTTGAAAGTGACTTATTGCAGGGAAAGATTTCATTTACGACCGAGGCAAAGCTGAGGGTGGTTGGAAAAGGCTATCGAGCCCCGTAATGGCACTTTGGAGACTTAGTATTGAACATTATTTTTCATTACAATATCTAATAACTTTTAAACAACATGAATATTTTTGTTCATTCCACTTAGTACAAGAAAAAAACTGAACTCATAACGCTGAGTTTCCGTGCTTAAGGTACATACGCACGGAAACAATGCAACAACTGATCAGCCTAATGTAATAGCTGATCGGTCTGCACCCCAAAATCCCATAACGGTTACTTTCCGTGCACCACAAATGCAATAAAGTTAATGTTAGATAATTTTGCCGAGCAGTAGTGGGAAAAACTGATTTTCTTAGCTCATTTTATGTTTAGAAAGCGTACTTAGAAAGTGTGTAGAGTAATGAAATATTAGTTTTCATCAATAGGATGGAAAGTGGCTTTTTTTGCGCAATCGTGTTTTACGAGCCAGGCGAAGCCAAAGTCGGAAATAGCGATCAAGCACAGAACACTTTCCGTCCGAGTGATGAACAATGTTTTTCATCATACTGCAAAAATATAAAATGGATAACCAATTTAAAAATAAATTAGGCTTGATTAAAATTCATTATCATCTGATTACCTTTATTAATTGACTTTCATCCTAATTTAAATATTCCTTATAAACAACTGACTTATACGTAGCATGAAGACATGTCAAAATCTTGCATAAACATTGTAGTATGCAAGTCGTTTTTTCTTTACATTGGCCTTATTTGCCATGGATTAGTATGATTTTTGTGAAAAAAAAACAACTTTTGAGGTAATTGCACGGAAAAAATTCACCGATGTTTTTATGGAGCATTTTTAAAAGACTAGGCCTACAGAAAAGGCTAACTTTGTGGACTAAATACAGGCCAGAAAACGGCTGTTCTGCGTGCAGTATGATGAAAAGTATTATTTCATCTTCTAAACTATAATTGTAATAACCAGGAAGAAATTTCTCAAAAATATCCCCAAAAATACCCAAACCCTCTACGTAAGTCAAGGGCGCCTACCTTTAACATAACCCGTATAAAAATGGTTGTTTCAACTAAACTTGTAATTTCTACTAACTGTACTTCAGCCAACTTAGTTATTCTAAATTAATAATTTATACTTATTATTAGTTGTCCATTTAAAAAATATAGGTTAGTAAACCTTGATATTGGTTACGTTAACAACTTTAAAAAATAGATCAATTAGGTATAGTAATCTATTTTCCCTGTTAATAAACATTGATTACTTTTATTTTCTTTACATTGTAAATTAAACCAATTAGCTGGTTTTTCTTAATACCATAGACCCTCTTAACAGCAATACAATAGATCCTCTATTCAACCGGCACTCGGATTAACTGTCTCTGCCTTGGTACAAAGTAGATAGAGATTGATAAAAATTTCCTGAAAATTAAAAATGGTCAGTTTATCAGGCTTTTTCTGATGATTGAGAGTCTTCCGTTCCGATCATAATAACTTTATTTAAATATAACCATATCCAATCAAGTAGGCCTACACCTTTGATAGATATCACATGGGGAAACTAATAGGCCTACCGTACCGTAATATTGTAGAACATCACTATTGGGTTTATCGTCATCTATTTTTATAATCAACGAATTAGTTTTGTTTCAGGCCTACAATATAGCCTATAATATAAGTTAATATTTTTATTTCAGTGTATAATAGTACCGGTATACATGTTTATGAAGTTGCCCGCTTTAATCA
This sequence comes from Neoaliturus tenellus, assembly GCA_030545055.2. Taxonomy (NCBI): domain Eukaryota; kingdom Metazoa; phylum Arthropoda; class Insecta; order Hemiptera; family Cicadellidae; genus Neoaliturus; species Neoaliturus tenellus. The sequence goes on along the minus strand of CM061533.1, from coordinate 10,503,438 downwards.
GCCTTTTGGGTTATCCGTAGGCCCGGTCTCATAAGGGCCTGTTAAGAGAGGGTCTACTGTATTATTTACATCATGATAGACCTATCGTTTATTACATGTACCAAAAGTGGCTATTCAACCCTCACTCATTTTCACAACTCGCTTCGCTTCGGGCGTTCAAACTTAAGTTCATATCAAAAAGCATGACTTTGGCCCCATATAGTGATCTAGTTTAGTATTTAATGTTGTAAGTTAGGCCTAAGTAAAAAAAGAATTGTTCTTTGGTGTGATAATAAATAAAAGATAAAAACAAAAGACCATTAAATAAATGGTTTTATAAAAATTATTAAGTCTGCAGTTTGATTAGAAAATTGTAACTGTAACTTAGGCTATTACACCTATAATGTTAAACTTGTAATTTTGCCTTTGTAATTCTCAGACAATGTTTTGTAGAACCAACAGAACTGAAAATGTTAAATGAAACAGATGTTATAGTAAAGTTGCAAAATAAAGACATATATTGTACTTTTACAAGATTTTTCCTTGGCATTTAAGACCTACATTTTTTGCGGTACCGCAATTTATCTGTATTTTGACAAAAAAGATTTTTGTTGTTTTCCAAAAAAAAAATTTTGGTAACCAGTTTGCCAAAATTTTTTTAAGTAGTAACTGTACAAAATTCAACCTTGTAAAATCACAAAAAAGATTTTGTACGATTACAAAAAAAAGATTTTGTACATTTACAAATCTTCTTGTAATAACACAACATTTTTTCTTGTAAAATTACTAAAAGTATATTTGTAAAAATACAAAAGAAACATTTGTAGTTTTACCAATTTATTTTTTGCCTTTTTACAAATTTAAATTATGTGATTTTCCAAGAAAAAATTTTGTCTCATTGCGAGAAGTTTTTGTAATTGTACAAATCCTTTTTTGTGTTTTTACAAGGTTAAATGTTGCACAGTTACTTAAAAATATTTTGGCAAACTGGTTGCCAAAATTTTTTTTGTAAACCTACAAAAACTTTTTTACAGTGTATACATTGTTGTTTGCAATTATTATTCACATATATGAATTCTACATAAAATGCCGAAGAGTACCCACATGACATACCTACTTCCAAATCAGTTCATCTAATAGCTTTTCCGACTCTTTTCCCACATTTTCTGGCTTATTTCAAATCGGATCGAAATAATTTTTAGGCCTACATATTCGTGATCAGCATAACTTCTCCGTTAATTTGAAAACCCATATGACATATTTCCGCAGAAGAACTATATAATTTTTAAAATCAGGGAATAATTTTGGATAGTCAAAAAAATTCAATTTTTGAGAGGGGTCACCTAAACTGCAGAAATACCAACCTTTCAATGGTTTTTATTTCAGTCTGTGATGGATGAAATTCCACTCTTCTAAAGAGTGAAGAAACCACTAATTTTAGGACAGAAATGAAATATTTTCATTTATTCATTTAATGAAATTCATCCTTTAAATGACCGATTATCAGAAACTCACTCTTTCGTTGAGTGGAAATCATTCTTTCATTGAGTGAAAATCATTCTTTCGTTGAGTGGAAATCACTCTTTTGTTGAGTGGAAATCACTCTTTCGTTGAGTGGAAATCATTCTTTCGTTGAGTGGAAATATTCACTCTTTCAAAGAATGACCCCAGTTCACTATTTTAAAGAGTGAATATTCATTCTTTCAGAGTGGCTCGGTTTTCCTACTTTCAAAGAGTTAAAAAGTCACTCTGAAAGAGTGAATTTTCATTCTTTCACTTTTAGTGTGTTCCTTCCTCAATAGTTAGCAAGCACAACTACTTAAGTTTAGATGAAGTAATTTAGTTTTATATGCAAACATACTCTATTATTAACAGGATATTGTGTAGTATACAAGACTGAGAATCACTTATAATGAAGGCAAAGCCACCTTACCTTTCTACACTTTGTCTTGTAGGTTATCATCGAGGTTCAGTTCAGTAGGTTTTAATAGAATAACATTAACATAAATAACAAAATAAAGGACAAATTTTAACTAAGTTAATGTAGCCTAAAACATTATCAAAGAACAACACAAAATAAACTAGCTAAGTTTATTTTGTATGTGTATCTATTTTGAGTAATTGTGAGAAGACTTCATTTGATAGGTTAGGTTAGAGTGGAAATCATTCTTTCATTGAGTGAAAATCATTCTTTCGTTGAGTGGAAATCATTCTTTCGTTGAGTGTAAATCACTCTTTCGTTGAGTGGAAATATTCACTCTTTCAAAGATTGACCCCAGTTCGCCTTTTTAAAGAGTGAATATTCATTCTTTCAGAGTGGCTCGGTTTTCCTACTTTCAAAGAGTTAAAGAGTCTCTCTGAAAGAGTGAATTTTCATTCTTTCACTTTTAGTGTGTTTAGCAATAATTTATAAAATATTTGGGACAAATATTACTAACCCTACTTTGTAATTTTAAAATTTAATGTACTTAAAAATACTGTAAATCGGAGCTGTGGTTGAAGAGACTCTTTCAATATAAACTAGAGATCGCCTCCTGATCGAAATTCGATCAAAATTTCAGTTGATCTGGACCCAAGAAGCTTAAGACATTTTAGAATTAAAACATCTGTTCTTTCTTATTTTCTAGCAGTTGTTTTTACAACAGCTGTCTTATAATTCATCCAATTCTCCTTTCTCCAAAAGATTAACATTGAAACTTTGAAAGCCTGTGAGGCGTAGCCCTGGAGTCCGATGTGAATTAGAATGTGATTCTGCTCATCTACAGGAATATACCTTTCTAACGGTATGCGCTGATTTATCCTACGATGCACACACGAGCTGAGAAAAAAGGAGGAAACGAAACATGCTTGCCTATTAATAAATAGATAATTGCAACCACAAAAACTCACGTTTAAATTTGTCAATAGAACCCCTTTGCCTAACTAATTTGATTAAAGTCTTTCCTTATCCTATTGGGGTTCGTCCAAATCATCGTGGTCCACATTATTTGCCTCAATACGTACTACTGGATTACACCATACATCTCAACTAGTATCCGAACCGAACTGCCTCGACAAAATATCAAATGGCGATTCTTAGTGACAACCAATTATATATTCTTGAAACTTCAAAGATATCGAAAAGTATTAATCTAAGCCACAAGAGATTTCACGAGATATTTTTACATTTCACAGTTTATTCTAATGTACGATTAAAACTCCATTTAAGATTGTGGAGAAAACCTACATTACAACTAAAATTGTTTTCAAAGGAATGTAAATAGTTGTTCGGCGTAACAGTTTTATAAAACAAAACATTGACGAGCCTAAAAAAGCAACAGCCTAATCAAAGCAAACAGGGTTCTTTGCACAAGAGCGTGTTTGCCTCTTATACTTCATCACGGTGACGGTTTACACAGCAAAATGAACAACGTCCTTGTTTGCATATTCATATGTGCTTTCTAAGCAACGCTTAGCTTTGATAAAATATTATTCAGAAAACAAAATAGAGTTTTTAACATAATTGAATCCGATGTATTAAAATTAAATAGGAATTTACCATGCTCACTCTTAAGGTTATTTATTAGGCCTATACATATTTGGTTTTTAATACAGTATATCATTTCATAACCAACGATAATAACTACACCGTGAGACTTTCGATTTTCTACGTATTTGAAACAAATTATATCAACAGTATTTTTACCGCTAATAAGTTACAAGGGGAAATTTTTTTTTAATTACGTGGAATAAAAAAACAGATACTTCTGCGTCCAGGAAGAGTATAAATGTCCACACAATCTGGTGACGATTGTTTAATACAAACTAATGTAAACTGGAGTAACAAACAAAATGATACAGTGTAACTAATGCAGTTTCAGTAGAAATATTAATAGCCCCATTTCCACACACTCGTGTGAAATGAAACAGAGGCGAAGAAGAAGAAGAGACAGATTGTTGATCTCAGCTAAGACTGAGACTGATCACTGGCGTTAGTCAACCTGGCGTTCCCACTCCAACTCACGGGACAGGAAACACAACAAGTTATTTACAACTTCGCCATAGGGCCTACTGTACACGGTTAAGGTCACTTAGAGTAAGCATCTAAGCTATTTTATTTTCAAAATTTGTTTGTTTTAAAGAAGAAAAACTCTACGGTACGCTAGTTATTTTTACTGTATTGAAATAAAACTAGTGCACGTGTTCCTCGACATCAAGCAATCTATATTGATACAATACAAAAGTTACATATAGTTATAAATCAATGACATCCGACCAATCCAATATTGTGAAAATCAGTGATCATCAGCTGTACGTTAACAGCTGTTTAAAAAGCTCAAACCAGCCTCAATGTTATTCTAATGGGAAATTTTCAAATTTTTTTTTTGGATGGCGCCCTTATTTCAAGTTCGATTCTCATCAATTTTTTGCGGAAACAACTACAGACCAAGAACGACCGATCCAACGACACTAAAAACTTGAAAATCGGTTTAGAATTGTAGGAGGAGTTCTCAACACAAATACCCCTTAGCGTATTAAATAAGTAGATAATCATATAGGCTGAGAGTCCTTGAATGATAAGTGAATATAAATTACATAAAACGCAAACAATACATTTTGGTAGCATGCTTTATTGAGTTTCATAATTTGTTTTAATGAATGAAATAAATTTCGGAACAAATGAATGGCAGGAGAACAAAGTAAGTGGCGTCGGACGGTAAGTAGCCAACATAGCCGTGACGGGGACGCGTCGATTCGCTTGGAATCCGATTATCTTTGGTATTTGTCCTTTGAACCGTAACAGGAGCGGTCGCCAGCCGAGAGGGAGAGGTCAAATTATGGTAAACATCACGTCTCAACAACCATACAATTAAAATTTTATTGATAAATAATTAAATTTAAATCTGTAATCGGTGGGAGATTATATATGTCGGAAAACTGCCGAGTGTAAGTCATGGCCGTCGCGCAATACGAATGCTAGGAGAAATTCCGGCGCACCGAAACTGCGATCCAAATTTTAATCCTCAAAAGCGTTCACTATATTTTATAATCCCACAACCGAAACTGCGATCCTCGCCTAGCACGTAGCGGGTCCAGCGGAGATTCCAGCGTCCGGTGTAATGGCTCTGGAATGTTTCACCGTCGTGTCACTCATGACACTTTTGAAGAATAAACTGGGACTTTCAAGTTGTACTATACTCGCGCATACAACCACCCTCAACCTGGTGATTTACTTTTACTTATTCTAAAATTATGTAATCAAACTTACTAATTTTGTAAAGCCTTCTTCAATGCCTAAATGCAAATTTAAGATTTTGAAATTTAGTTAGCTTTTGTTTGCATTATCCATAAACTCCGCCTATTCATAAAATTCGTTAAACTGAAAAGAAATAGTCTGAACCATCGGGAATCTACTGTAATCGAGAACATGATAGAGTGATTAAAGGATGTTGCTTTTATGATTTTATTGCATAAATGCTAAGTGGTATTCATTTTGATCTATATACTAATAATTATTAATTGCCATGGTGACCAATATCTCTCTCATTCTAAATTTTTAGTTTGACTCAAACAACATAACATTTTCAGTTACAACAAATTTCAGTTCCTAGATCAGTTTAACTTTTTCCAAGGGAGCCCATAAAAATTCTCAGTTCAATGCAGCGACGGAAGCCGACCTAAATTTCCAGTGTGGCTCCAGTTCATCCAGGGATGGAAGCCGATCCAAATTCGTTGTGTGGCCTCAGATCGGTTCAATAATGATGGGAGCTGATCCATATTTGCCTTGTGTTTGCAGTTTATTACGTAATACAGCTTTGGTCACCACTCCTAAAATGTATTTATAAAAAAATGTGGATGTATTATTTTTAAACGGATAACATTTAATAAATTTATTGTAAAATATCTGATTGATTTTTTTTATACACAGTACATTGTTCTCGACATGTCGTTTTTCCCACTTGCCAAATGTAATCAGCTGAGTCTGAAACAAGTTGATCTACTGACTTGCACTAAATGTGAGTTACAGAAATGCATCCAAAATCTAGTTCAAATAAACACCTGGGAAAAGCTATTGTTAATGGCTTCAATAAAAAATACGAATACATATTCCCATTTCGCCAAATGTTTATCCACCCGAGTAAGTTCTAGGAAATGTTCATGGTCCACTGAATCGCGTTTCGGTGATGGCCTCCGGGCGAGGATCGCAGTTTCGTCGTCTACCTGGGGCCACCCTTGGGGTAAGGATCGCAGTCTCGGCGTCTACCTGGGTTTTGGATCGCAGTTTCGGTGCGCCCAGAAATTCACAGCTGAAGAAATACAAGTGAATTTACGCATTAAAAGACGGGTATGAGCTACATAATTCATCATCTAGAAATATAAATACATACTATTCAAATCTTCTCTTCTAAGATCTCCATTTCAAATTTAGTTCATTACAACAGACAAAGGTATCGACCACTTTTGGAATGCGTAACACACGTTAGCAAGCACAACAAGACCTATAAAAAGGTTATTATTTCGGTTGTGAGGAGAGATAAGCATTGGTTCAGTAAACTTGTAAAATGATCCAGATCAGAGGGTGCTGCACTCTGGTGTAAATTTTAAATCAACGACAAGTTAAAATATAACCCCTTAGTTTATATATACCGTCATCAGGTGACTTTAGTTCAATTTAGTAGCAACAAAATGGCATCTTGAAAGGATGTAGGACGGAAATTGGATTTTTACCAGTCATGGAACCAGCTCCAACCGATTCTTCGTGGCCAAATACTCCAAAATAAATAATCGAAAATTATTAGATACAAAGTAATGCTATTGAATGAGATAGAATCGTGATCGCATTGGCCTGTAATGCCGGTAATGTTATTATCGGCGATAACCGGTCTCCCCCCCCCTCTCTCTCTCTCGCTCTCTCACTCGATGGTTATCCCGGTCCATTCAATTGAGGATTTATAATTTATTACCCTTCCTTTGATAGCATTGGAAACTGGATTAAATATAAAAGTTACCATTAAGAACAATTAGATATGCATTGGTAACGAAAGTCATAGACCACTCATTATTTTTTTCTTATATGCTGTAATCTGTATCAGATCAATACGATAAATTATATGATTATTTGAAAAATGCACATTTAAAGGAAATATATTCCCAAACTAAATATTTAACAAAATATTACAAAAGGGGAAATTAAGATACTGTAGTAGTCAGTGCAAAAAAAAAAAACAGAGGAATCCCTCAATACAGTGTTACCATCTTAAATAATTTGCTCATTTGGGCAATGATTTTTAAACAAAGCTTACTATCAATTATATTGATTCATTGACATGCAAACAACTCATTTTACAGAAA
>CM061533.1:10348261-10496104 GCA_030545055.2 Neoaliturus tenellus | reverse complement strand
AGTAGTAGCGTTAGAAGAAGTAGTGACTAAGAGTAGCGTTCAATAGCAATGGTACTGTACTGAACAGTGGCCGTGCTTGGGAGGGGAGGTGGGCGAGTTGGGGTGAATGCACATCATGTGATTACACTGCTGCCACCCTTTTGAGAAAAAAATCAGCAAATCGCCTGGGTGCCTATCAGTTTTCCTCCCGTGCTACAACCTGAAATATTTTTTTTTTAACAACATTTATTTCTGGTTCAACATACAGAGTGTTATACACAGAACATCTAAAAACATAATTTTAACAGTAAATTAACATTGTGGGTTCGCTCTGAATTAGAGACACCCTGTAACTAAAATAAGTTCATACCCAGATAGCATGAAAACTTTCTGCAAATTTGCATTTGGTTTTCATTGGTTTTTAAATTAAAATTTTCTAAAATTAATTCAGAGAAAATGTTTAAAAAATTTGCATGTGAAAACTTTTGTTTGCAAACATTTTGAAAGTTTGTTGAAAATTTTTATTTTGTTTGTGAATTTAAATTAACTAATAATTTTAATATAATTCACAGAAAATTTGCATGTTGTTTGCAAATGATTTGCAGATAGTTTTCAAACGGATATTTAGATCGTTTGCACATAATGTGCAATTAGTTTGCGATTGGTTTGTAACTTTTTTGCAAATCGTTCGCTAATAATTTGCAGATGGTTTTTGGAAGGTTTGCAGTTTGTTTGCAGATAACTTGTTGAAAATTTGCATCCTACCCATAATTCCGTTCTGCCCGAATTCCACCACGAAATTTGCCATTTTGCTCAGTATTTGGTGGTCTGAACCGGTCTGAACTAGCCAGACATTGATCTTGACGTTATTCAGTTTTGTGTTCTTGGACAATTTATTTTTGGAGTTTCTACCACCATGAAAAGCCAGGTAAGTCTTTTCTGTAGTATTTGTATATAGTAGAGCTGCCTAGTTCCAGTTATTTTTCACTTTTGTTTAGACAACAATTAGCTTATATGATGGTTCTCTTGAACACTAAGTTATAAAGCGTTTATTACTAACTGTATTTATGATAACATAGTCTAGACGAGGTAAAATAATTACAATAAACAGACCTCACAAATAGTGTAGGTATAAGTTAAAGAATAAGACTTAAAGTTAAAGTCAAGGCTTAGGTTAGTTATGATATCAACGTTAATTTATTGGCCTATTACCAACTTGAAGTGGCGAAATTTACAATAAATTTACCTCACTGTAAAATAATTTCCTAGAGGTCTGTTTGTTTTAAAATTAGAAATTCATTGGCTCAACTAACAATTGGACAACATTCAACTTGAATGATCGTACCAGGGTAAAGGGGTCTTCATCGGGTTTTCAAAGAGTTAATATATAACATATTTTATCCTTAATTCTTTACTTGGAAAATTTTACTAAAACCATTTAAAATGACTTTTAAAACACAAACAATATTTAGTATCCTATTTTGAATCATTAACTTAGCCTAACTGGTTAGAGAGGAAATTAATATCTTGACATGTTTAATCTATATGTAAATGGTGCAAGCCGTTGGTAATAGATAAAAATATTAATTAATCAAAAATAAATTTTCCCATGTTACTTATGTGAAATATAAGAAGTGTCATTTGTTGCTACCATCACGATATATTGACAAAATTTGTATCCTCTTTTATTACTAGGTTAGGAGTATCATATATTTGTTTAAGAAACCATGGCAGCAAACTTACATACTAAGTTTCATGCTTTTCAAATGGAAATGGAAAGTATATAATGGCAGATCGAGAGGTAAAAGATAGTGTTCGTTCTTGATGAGCTGGTCATGTTCTGTACTTGTCTGTCACTCTGTCACATTTGTAATGTCTATGTTTTGAGATTTTTGTAAAAAGTTAATTCCTTTTGAATTGCAGCTTTGGCTAATATTCACTTTTATTACAAAAAAAAAAAAAAAAATCATGTACAGCTATGTTTGCATAACAGTAAAATAATGATGAATATTTTCATGTTAAAAAACTAATGCCTTTAAATACTTTATATTTTATTGTTATAAGTAACAAATTAGACTAGGCCAACAAAAAATATTTGTTGATTAAACAAAAAGTTAGTGTATTGGGCATTTGTTGAGTACGCAGGTTTACTGTGACGGGGTGTTTGCTGAGTCATAAAGTTTTGTGCTAGCTACCCAAGGCCACAAATAATTTTACATTGGATAAACTTAAAAACCAAGAGCTGAAAAATATTTTTAAATCCCCAGTTTCTCCCAAAAAAGAAGAAAAAAAACTGGCAATCATTCATTCAGCTTATGAAGCTTAACTAAGACCAAGACCACAACAAAAGTAGCTAAATTGTCCCAGATTTACTCAGTTTTTTAAGTGTAGGCTTTCTTGTTCCCCACTTACTGAACCTAAAGCCAATCATGCTCTTGCTCAATGTATATTGATTCCAGTACTAGTTCATTCAATTATTACTAATTAAAATAGTTATCATTTATTTTTAGCAAATTTTATATACTGGAAAATACGCTATTTACTGGAGAGAAAATCCTAAAATATGTTTCCAATGTTATATATAAAGCAAATTAACAAAACACTCTATCTTGCTTACTTATTGGCATAGCTTGATAAGATTTGGTAGGCCTATATATGTATATTCACTAGGATAGTTTTAAATTGTAGTCTATTCGTTTACAAAATCTACAAGACGGCAAACCTACGTACTCATCCCGGTGTTTATGGGGATAGTAAAAACACAGCAGAAGTTAAAATTTGGTATGTAATGTACATTTATACTATATAGGTTGGGTGAATTTATTTTTGCACACAAAACCCATTTGGCGGCAATCCTACAAACTACACATGCTCTATTCACCTCCATGTTTGTAATGGGGAAATAAAAAAAATACCAAAATGGGTGAATTTGCTGTATATATACAGATTTGTGACGACGGGGGTGTTTTCATATGTACTACTTCTTATATTGTTTTTCCCGGAGTAAATTTTTGTTGCAACCAAAATGTGTGATATTTTCAGATTAAACTAATGATCACTGTTGGAGGAAGGGACCCTAAAACCTAACTGCCAGCATAATAAGAAGGCTCATTATGACAGAAAAAGTTATGATAAGTCTTTCCAACACAGGAAAAAAAGGATTTAAGGAAGAAAGAATTGAGTGCTCCAGCAATTCTAAGCTCTGCAAATACATTCATGGTTAGTAGATATTGAAATAACACTTATAATTACTTAACTGTATCGTGTTTAGACTATTGTACTTTAATATTGTGGCATGCATGTTTAAAGTAAATTCTACAGTAAACTTTATTAAAAAATTTCCTTTACTCATTTAGAAAAACAAAGAATAATATATACCCCAAAAAATTTTGTTACAAAGCAGGTATAAAAAAACCAATAATTTTTTATCAGGCTCCTATAACTAAAGTCTATAAATTAGAAATATTCCTAGTCTGAGTTCTCACTTAGAAACAGTTGTGTTTTTGGTGAACACCAAAGGACCCTCAATTTCAATTAAGCCTAGCTAAATTTACCTGTAAAACCTAAACCCCTTTTAAAATAAACATAATGAACCTTTTTTTCTTTACAAATAAAACAACATTAAAGAACCATGAAAAAGTGATTCTACTAAAATATTAACGACAGTACCACAATAAAAAATCAAAACATTGACAAACAACACGATAGTAAGATGCGGGTAAATGACAAAACAATTCAACAATATTCATCTCTTTACATTTCACATATTGCTGGCAGGTTAAGCAAAATTCTCTTAGGGCCCCAAACATCCCAAAAGATTTTAAATTTCAATGGTAATCTTCATTGGTTTGAGTCAAAATATTTTTATTAAAATTTTATGGTTTATTAAGATTGAAATACTAAATAAAATCACTCCACCCGCACCTCCAAAAAAGTTAGTCTTCAAAAGATAGAGCAGAAGTGTTTAAAAATCAATGTTTTAAAATATAAAAAACGGTTAGCTTAAAATTATTTCTACTAATCACCATTAAATTAAGCTCAATAAATAAATAAAGAAACCAGTGTATTTTAAATTATTGCTCTTTCAAACTGTTATAAGCTTTATTATTTTTTATCTTTATTTTGGGAACCCTTATATTGAATTAAATAGGCTATTTTATGGAAAAAGCTTACCGGTACCAAAGCTAAACTATAGTACCGCTACTAATGCCAGATGTGCAGAATGTCGCATGTATGCTTTAGCCTAATTGCTTTAGGCCTACAATATTTTGCCTAGACCTAGCCTTAGCCTTTTGTTAAAACCTTCAATATCCCAATAACGTTTATTCATTCAGTAACCTTGTAAATAAAATTAATTATTATTATGTTCTATAATTTATTATTTGCATATTATTTAATTAGTTGTCAGTTCTATATTGGCTTCAGGAACAAGTTAGCAAAGCGATCTAGAAATTAATAGAACGAATGTCTAGAAAATGATAGAATAAGGAATTCAATATATGTTTGATAGCATTAATGTTTATTTAACAGTACAAACAGTACTTACGCTTTTATCTAGTTATGATAGGAGATACATTTCTTTTATTGGATATTGTTTTTTTTTTTTTTTTTTTTTTTTTTTTTTTTTTTTTTTTTTTTTTTTTGAGGGAGAGGCGGAAAAATGCATTACGCACACAGGTGGCCAGCCTGTAGTGTGGGGCTCCCCTAAAAACGAGTTTACCCACTAAAAAACCTCCTCTACTCTTTAGGAATCTAACCTGGAATTGTTTGTCACATTACGTCAGGCTAGGCCTAAATTTGGCTTACGCCCGTGGGGCTCGCTCCTTATCCAGCCGCTCGATCAAGGGATCTGGGCCACTTCACGGTCCAGATCGGTTTTCTTTTCCAGGAGGATGCCCCGGACGAACTGTGACAAACAATCCCAGTTGCCCTCATCCTCCAAAATCTTTTGGCAGACCGAGTCCACCGAAAATGCACCAAAGATTTGTGTGGCCTCCAGGCGGGGCCCTTCCCAACGGGGACAGCGGAAGAATGTGTGTTCCGCATCGTCGGGAACACCCGGGCAATAAATGCAGTCCGGTGAACCGGTCTTTCCCATACGGTTCAGGTACGACCGAAAATAGCCGTGACCTGTCAAAAATTGGGTCAGGTAGTAGTCCACCTCCCCATGCCGCCGTTCCACCCATGGTTGGACCTGCTTGATAAGTCGCGCAGTCCATCGTCCTCGGGTGTCGTGCTCCCAGCTGTGTTGCCACTGCTGGTAGGTTCGGGAGCGCTCTTCTGTTCTTGCCGTGTCCTTGCCGATCTCGCCTTGTCTCTGATAAATCGCTTTCCTCTCCCCTGCCAAGAGCTTGACAGGGATGACTCCGGCGACCACCAGGACGGCAGGCTCGGACACTGTCCGGTAGGCGGAACACACCCGGAGCGCAGCTTGACGCTGAACCCGGGCGAGTCGCAACCTGTAGCACTCCTTATCTAGAGCGCCTGCCCACACCTCTGCCCCGTAAAGAAGCACGGACTGGACCGCGGACATCAACAGACGTCTTCTGCTGGATCGGGGACCCCCGACATTGGCCATCAGCCTACTAAGGTAAGTCACTACCTTAGCGGCCTTGTCCGCCGTACGGAAGATCTGATCCCTCCAGCTTAACTTGGTGTCCACCATAACCCCGAGGTATTTGGCGGCACGAGTTGATGTGACCACCTCCCTTCCCACTCGAAACGGGACGACGGTGTCGATCCTCTTCTTCGTAAGAATCACGATCTCCGTCTTACTGAGAGCAAGTGAGAGACCGTGATCGGACATCCAGTTGTTGACCACCCGCATAACTCGGTTCAACTTCAGTTGGGCCAGCTCAACGTTGCGTGCAGCAATGAGAGCTGCGACGTCATCGGCGTACCCAACCAAAGTGGTTTCCTCAGGCATCTCGGACCTCAGGAGGCTGTCATAGGCAACGTTCCAGAGATCCGGGCCGAGTATTGAACCTTGTGCGGCACCAGAAGTGACTTCCATCGTCCGCGTTCCGTCCCTCGTGTCATAAATCAGGCTTCGAGAGCGTAGATAATCCTCGACGAGCCGCAACAGATATGCAGGAATACGAAAGGTGTTGCGAAGCGCATCCAACATATCGACCCACCTCGCCGAGTTGAAGGCATTCTTGACATCAAGCGTAACAAGAAGCACTACTCGGCGGGAGAAATGGTTGTGGCTCTCGGCTCTCTCCACAGCTCTCTGAACTTCGGTGACAGCGTCGATCGTTGACCGTCCCTTTCTGAAGCCGTACTGACGGGGGCATAAGTCCCCGGCAGCTTCCACGGCAGAAGTCAGGCGGGAACGGATCAGCTTCTCGAACAGCTTCCCAGCCGTGTCCAACATGCAGAGAGGCCTGTGGGACGACGGCAGCTCGGGATCACCTTTGCCCTTGCTGATCAGTACAAGCCTGGCTGTTTTCCAGGGAGCCGGAAACACCCCTTCTACCAAACAGGCATTGTACATTCTCAACAACAAGTCAGCGTTGATTAAAAATACTTTCTTTAAAGCCTCACTGGGAATCCCATCCGGGCCAGGAGCCTTGTTGCTCTTCAGGGAGAGAACGGAGGTTTCCAGCTCCTCGAAAGTGAAAAGTGGAACGTCCTCTACCCGTCCGAAGTCAACCGGCGGTCGCTGTGGATGTTCAGGAAACAACGCAGCGACGATCCTCCCCATGGTGGCGCCCTCCATGATGGAAGGTGGAGAGCGGGCGCCGAGTTTCTGTGTTACAAGTTTGTAACCCAGGCCCCACGGGTCGGAATCAACGTCGTCACGAAGTCTCCTCCAGCTATTCGCCTTGCTCCTGTTGATCGCCTGGCGGAGAGATTTTCTCTCAGCTTTATAGGCCTCCGACTTACGAACTCTGTCTGCGGGAATTCTCGCTCTAGTGGCGGCTCGTCTAGTTCTTAAACATGTTCTTCTGAGTTCCGCAATCTCTTCAGTCCACCAGTAAACGGGTTGTTTGTCGCGTCGGGGTTTCCTTCGCGGCATAGACTGGTCGCAGGCCGAGACGATAAGTTCCATCGTGGATATCCACGATTGGATATTGTAGGACATTGTTTATGTGTATTATTGTTTAGTAAACATAACCTCTAAGTTTTGTCCAGATCCGTCTGTCTCTCGAATAAACACGACATAGAGGAACCGAATTCTCTGGAATTGGCTAGTACATGTTTAGAATGTATATATATTTGGGCTGCGCCCGCATAGAGTCAGTCAGTATTTGTCAGTTCAGTTGTAGTTGTGGTTGTGAGTCAGTAGTTCAGTTGTGTTCAGTTGTAATAGTCAGTGGTAGTCAGTCAGTGTAGTGAGTGAACAGTGAATCAGTTAGTGAACAGTGGTGTTACATTGTCACATTGATATAGTGCTATTGAGTGCTAATCTTTGTATGTGTTTATTGTGGTGATTAATAAATTCTGTTTAGTGAAGTGGTGTTTTTATTGTGAAGCGTCCCTAGTGATATACAGTGTGTGGAACAGTAATCGCTAGTGGTGACGACAAATTGGCGACCGTGACAGGACTTAAAACATGAAGATTGACAAGTTAACATTGGCTGCATTACGTCGGGTGTTAGAGGAACGAGGTCTGCCGTCCTCGGGAACGAAGACCGACTTGGAGATGCGTCTTCGGCAGCATTTACTGGACACTGGAGAAAACCCGGACACCTTTGAATTTGAAGAACCAGCTGATACGGTGAGTAACATGTTTGCACAATTGACAGCAATTTTAGAAGGGAAATTGGATGCCCAATCGAAATTATTAGAAACTCAGGCAAAAGCATTAGAAGATAAATTAGAGGCTCAAGCAAAAACACTAGAAGAAAAATTGGATGCTCAGTCTGAGCAAATGAAATCATTAAACTCTAATTTCAAAGAAAATATGTTGAAAATTCATGATAAAATTACTTTCTTAGAATCGGATATGGCAAACATGGAAACCACAGTAAATTGTCTTGAAAATAAAGTTGATTCAAAATTTGAAGAAGAAGAAAGAGATTCAAACGAAATTAAGGATAAATTTCTCAACGTTGAGGAACAATTAGGAAAGAAATTTAAACAGATTGAATTGAAATTCGCTAAGAGTGTCAAAATTACTGATACATCCCTGGGCTCTCTGTCAGCCACTGGAATACCTGTGAACCCCAGGGTTATAAAGGATAGTAATGAGGATCAACGTGAGATACCTCAACTCGAAATGACTACTGACTCCAGAGAAGATCAGCCAACGATACTTCATACAGAAGATCAACCGGCGAGACTTCCTGAAGTTCAGCATCAAGTCAGTAATGATGATCGACGTGAGATACTTCAACTTGAGAGGACTACTGACTAAAGATAAGATCAGCCAACGATACTTCATACTGAAGATCAACCGGCGAGACTTCCTGAAGTTCAGCATCAAGTCAGTAATGATGATCAACGGGAGATACTTTAACTTGAAATGACTACTGACTCCAGAGAGTATCAGCCAACGATACTTCATACAGAAGATCAACCGGCGAGACCTCCTGAAGTTCAGCATCAAATCAGTAATGAGGATCATCGTGGGAAACCGGAAACGAAGAAGCCTGCTGAGTCCGGAAATCAGCCAATGATACTTCATCCTGAAGATCGACCGGCGAGACTTCCTGAAGTTCAGCATGACGAGGACCTTAGTATTATGGTGTTAGGTAAAAAAAAAAAAAAAAAATGGAATAAAGATAGGTAGAAGAATGTTAAGTTTGTAAATTTTGATGATGATATTGAAGGTTTTAGGGGGGATAATTGTCGCATGTATGCTTTAGCATAATTGCTTTAGGCCTACAATATTTTGCCTAGACCTAGCCTTAGCCTTTTGTTAAAACCTTCAATATCCCAATAACGTTTATTCATTCAGTAACCTTGTAAATAAAATTAATTATTATTATGTTCTATAATTTATTATTTGCATATTATTTAATTAGTTGTCTGTTCTATATTGGCTTCAGGAACAAGTTAGCAAAGCGATCTAGAAATTAATAGAACGAACGTCTAGAAAATGATAGAATAAGGAATTCAATATATGTTTGATAGCATTAATGTTTATTTAACAGTACTAACAGTACTTACGCTTTTATCTAGTTATGACAGGAGATACATTTCTATTATTGGATATTGTAGGACATTGTTTATATGTATTATTGTTTAGTAAACATAACCTCTAAGTTTTGTCCAGATCCGTCTGTCTCTCGAATAAACACGACATAGAGGAACCGAATTCTCTGGAATTGGCTAGTACATGTTTAGAATGTATATATATTTGGGCTGCGCCCGCATAGAGTCAGTCAGTATTTGTCAGTTCAGTTGTAGTTGTGGTTGTGAGTCAGTAGTTCAGTTGTGTTCAGTTGTAATAGTCAGTGGTAGTCAGTCAGTGTAGTGAGTGAACAGTGAATCAGTTAGTGAACAGTGGTGTTACATTGATATAGTGCTATTGAGTGCTAATCTTTGTATGTGTTTATTGTGGTGATTAATAAATTCTGTTTAGTGAAGTGGTGTTTTTATTGTGAAGCGTCCCTAGTGATATACAGTGTGTGGAACAGTAATCGCTAGTGGTGACGACAAGAATATGTCCGATCCGGCGATCAAGGATCGTGGAAAATTTCAAAGTGTCTGGGGAAATTTTATGGAAACTATTTATATTTTTGTGATTTTCCTCTTCTTAATAATTGATGTTAAAACTCATCATCTAATCAAGATTTTACTTTAGTTATGACAGATATAAGTATTAAGAAATACTGGTTAGTAGGTAGTTTTGATTTGATTTTAATAACTTGTGTTTTACTATAATAAACTAAAACTTAAAGAATCGTTATCGTTTCACTGCTTCATTGTAAGCTGTTGAGTTTTAAGGCAAAGTCTTATATGTCACATATCTTGGGAGAAATCTTTGATCCATAACAGTACGATTGGGTAAAATTTTAAGAGTCAATAAATTTTCTGCACCCCTGACTAGTGCTAGGATTAAAAAAATATATATATATTGCCCAAGAAGAGTTATCCAAATAGATAAATTTAAATTATGCCATTAATAGTCCTTTTACTTGGCTAATGTTGTGTAAGCCGGTGGTGAAGTGATAAAAATTTTTTGGTTTCTAAATATCACGTAAATATTACTGAATTTATTTTTTAGTAACAAGTAATAAATAAACACTAGAATAGATTTTGAAATTTCCTGACGTACTGTTTTTTATCATTTGTGAAATAATTTTGTTTATAAACAGTAGGCTCTCTTATGTTTCTTCTGATACCTCCAAGAATATGTGTACAAATTTTCATGATGAGTAGTTTTCGGTTGAGTAGTTTTCGAATAAAAGCGTAACAAACGTATGAAAATTCCCATTTATAATATTAGTATAAGGATGGGTAAAACATAAAAATTAAAATATAATTAGAAATTCACTGTGCTACTGTTAAGGTGCACTTTCCCTAATCTTCCCAAGCTGCAAGATTTTCAGTACATAATTAAATTTCAAAAATTAGACTACATTCAAGATTTAATTTATTGTAACACTATTAAGGGCATAAAGATGGATCTTTCTTACAAAGTTAATTTGTCTTCTTAGCCAGAATTATATATTGACTCATGATTGTTTACATATCAAATTCCCCTACGTAAAAAAGATGACTGATTTTGGAAACTCTATTCTGTTAACCTGCATATAAAATATCATTAGTGTACAGTTGAATTTTTTAACTGGAAGCGGCCAACAAGACTAAGTGGACTGTCTTTGACGCTGAACTTCTTTTATTTGTAGCACAATCATGTGTGTCCTGTCAGTCATTTTATATATTTGTTTAACATTAAAACATATAAACAAATGTATATTTACAGTTTGTTTGTTTTGACTGAAACTCAACATTTGACAAGTAGAAACACATAATTATACTACAAACAAAAGAAGTTCAGCGTCAAAGATAGACCACTTAATCTTGCCCGCTTCTAGTTTAAAAAATTCAACTGTACATGTGTGGTGTTTGCTGGTTATTATATTTAATTTGTTTTAATTGTTGTATATATTGTTAGACATTTGTTTTAAATAGTGGGAATTATGTTTCAGAGAGCTGAGTAAACAGAGAATACCGATTTAGGAGAACAGGTCTGAAAATGGAGGAGATGAAGATTAAATATATGCTGTAAATTATACTATAAGTATGTGTAACATTTTGTATTAATATTGTATTTGCATATTTCAGTACATAAAGTTTTTGATTTAATACATCCCTATTTTTACACTCCCCACTTTGGACAGTATTTGGAAATTAAACCCTCTAGCTTTAAGAACATCTACTACGAAAAATGCCAATAAAAAATATGAAGCAAAGCTTTTTGATTTTTTTTTATTAAAAACTCAAAAATTCAGTAATTAAAACACACTAATTATTTAAATATTAATAAAGATATCAGAGCACCTACAAATAGGCTAATGTACTCTAATGAAGTATGAGGGTACTGTTATACTTTGTTTGCTGATGTTAGGCATTTTTATATCATTTTTTATTAATTTAAAATATTTGTTTGAGCATTTTTACTGTCTGAAAAAAGTATAACAGTTTCTTTACTTAAAATTTATTTATAAATTGTTGAAATCAAAATCTGTCTACCTATGGTTTACCTCTAGACGAACTATATAGCGTATACATTTATATATTATGTTTATATATTACATTTATATTATGTTGTGTACGTATGTATTTATACTCATACCATGTTCAAAATGATTTATTTTCCTATTAATTTGAATATACATAGTAATTTTCTATGAAAATAACATTTTTTATTAGCTTCAAATTTGAAATATCCCTTGCAGTTTTTTGTTTGCAAAAAAAACCTTTTGCAATCTTTCCATTTGCAAAAGAAAACTTTTTGCAATCATTCCGTTTAGAAAAGAAAACTTTTTGCAAACTTTCCGTTTGCAAAAGCAAATTTGCTGAAAAGATTCAGGGATTTGCAAACATTCCGTTTGCAAGAGAAAAGTTTATGCAAACTTTCCGTTTGCAATAGCAAATTTGCTGAAAAGATTCAGGGATTTGCAAACATTCCGTTTGCACGAGAAAACTTTATGCAAACTTTCCGTTTGCAAATGAAAATTTGCTGAAAACATTCAAAAAAGTTGAAAACTTTCCGTTTGCAAAAGAAAATTCTCTGCAATTTTTCAGTTTGCTAATAAAATTTGCAGCAAATCTGCTGCAAGTTCAGCATGCGTCAACTACAAATTTGCTGCAAACCAAAAGCAAACCTTTTGTTTGCAATTGTAAATTTGATGCAAACTTTCTTCTTTGAAAATGCAAATTTTAAAAAATTTGCTGCAAATTTTCTTTGCTATCTGGGTAGAGGGGGGAAACACTTCTTTCAAAGTTATAAGATTGATAATAGAATAGTAATAGATTATTAAAATATGAATAATATGGAAGGTAAGAAAACTATAACAAATCTTGAAAAAGTCTTGGGCGTAGCCTTTCTATTTGGGAGGGGTAATCCAATTTCAAAATGTTGTGCACCTGGGACGTCATTTAGGCGATGCGAGAATTTTAATGTAGACTTACTGATGAAAGTAGCTTTTGGTTCTATTCCAAGTTCTCGATGAATTTGTGAATTTCGAACAAACCATGGTGAATTAACTGCAATTCGCAGAACTTTGTTTTGAAATATTTGTATTTTAGAAAGTTTTTTAGATGAAATTGAAAGGCCCCATACTTGACAGGCATACAAAACTAGTGGCCGGAGAATAGTTTTATAAATTAATATTGCACATTGTGTCTGAAGTGTAGATCTTCTGTTGATGAGTGGAAAAAGGATAGAGAGCCGAGAATACGCTTGATTAAGTTTAGAATTTACATGAAGGTTGAAGTTTAATTTTTTGTCCAATAACACTCCTAAATATTTTACTGCTTGGTCAGGTGGATTCCAGTTTATGGGAGAATTATTTATGATGATTTCAGGTGGCAGAAATGGTCGTCTTAGGGTGAAGATCTTCGCTTCTGACTTTGTAGGGTTCAAACAAAAGTTCCATTTATTGAACCATTGTGTCACGTCATCGACAGAATGTTGAAGCTGCTGGTATGCTTGGAGAATGTCGCTGTTTTGAGTGATGATGGTTGTATCATCAGCGTAAAGGGCCAAGGTCGCATTCTGTGGAATTGGGATGTCATTCATAAATATGTCGAATAATAAAGGCCCCAATATTGAGCCTTGGGGCACTCCTCCTTAAATTGGGCGATATGAAGATGACGATGAATTAATTTTGACACAGAACTGACGGTTAAGTAAAAATGAATTAATTATTTGTTTTAAATAAAGTGGAAATCCCAGACAATTAATTTTATAAAGAAGGCCTTCATCATGCCATACCTTGTCGAATGCCTGGGAAACGTCTAGGAATATAGCAGTTGAGTGTTCCTTTCTTTCAAAACCTTTTACAATTGTTTCAACAATGCGTTGAATTTGATGAGTAGTTGAATGTTTAGGCCGAAATCCAAACTGATGGGGAGGAATTGAGTTTGAGTCTTCTAGAAATGTATTTAGTCTTCTCTGGATAACTTTTTCTAATAACTTTGATAGGCAGGACAACAGGCTTATTGGTCGATAGTTGGAGACGGAAAATTTTGGTTTGTTGGGTTTGTGAAATACTATAATTTCTGCCTTTTTCCAAGAATCAGGAAAATAGCCTTGATGAATGCAGGAATTAAAAATAGAAGTTAAAACTGATATTGCTTTCTTGGTTAGATTTTTTAGAACAACATTTGGGATTAGGTCAGGTCCAGGGGATTTTCGCAAAGGAAGCCTCTTGATTATGTCCTTGACTTCAGCTGGAGAAACATTAATGTATCGGAAGTTCAGCAGTCAATGTTGTGGTTTTCATAGCTTCACTTACAAGAGCAGTGGTGTCGTCATCGGTAACATTGTTTGGTGAGAATGCTTCCTGAAAGAAGTCAGCAAGAGCGTTACACTTCTCGAGGTCACTTTCGTAGGTAATGTTGTTGTGTCTCAGAGGAGGAATTATAGTAAATGCCAAAATTAGAGAGACTGGAGGCAGGTAGTCCCAACCCGTCCTAATCCTTTGTTGACAAAACACCCCCTATTGTAGCGCGGCCGGCCAGTTCGGCACCGGAAGGCCGCCCGGGTCTCGGGGAATTCTCAGAATTTTGGCCACTGCCTCAATTATCCAATAATCGAACCAATGCACGTACAATAAAAATTTATGGACTATGTGTTGCGTGTTGATTAGACGATTATAACAAAATTTGAATCATAGTTCTACGATGTTTAATAACCATTTTAAAAAGGGATAATCCTCAGACAAAATAGGAGTTACACCTTAGGCAGTGGCCAAAATTCTGAGAATTCCCCGAGACCCGGGCGGCATTCCGGTGCCTAACCGGCCGGTCGCCCTACAATAGGGGATGTTTTGACAACAAAGGATTAGGACGGGCCAGGACTACCTGCCTCCAGTCTCTCTAATTTTGGCATCTACTATAAGCTATGTTTAGATTTATCAATATACTAAATTATTTGAGCTTTAAGAAAAATGATGAAAATTGTGCCGAATGATATTTTTTTTTAACAATGCGTTGTTAAGCCATACCATTCTTGAACCAAACTATTTCAAAACCACCTCACCGAAGGGATTAAGTGCCTACTAAATAGAGATAAAAATACCCTTCACGTCGACTTCTTGTCAGAGACATTCCCTAGGCTAAAAGCAGCCATCAGTCAATCATTGCCGACGAGAGAGGCCGGTAACCTAGATAACGGTGGGCTACGGTACAGGTAGAAAGTGGGGCGAGGGTAGAAAAGGGATGTGTGGGGATCGCAGTTGGACGATGGCGGCGGCGTGGCTGGGGGCGGCTGTGGCGTGCCTGGTAGTTCTGGGGGCGCTGGGGGCTCCAGGGGCGCCGGGGGACAGGGACTGGACCCCCCTGCTGAAGAACAGGGGGCTGGTGGACGCGCAGATGAGGTGCCTTCAGGGGAGCGGCCCCTGCGACAGGATCGGCGACCACCTCAAGAGTGAGTATATGTGGTGAGATGTTTAGTTTCAGTACGTCTTTATAGTTTACTAGGGGGGCCCGTGCGCAAATTGCGCATTTTATGATTCTGTATGCGAGAAACCCACCTACAATACATGAATGTTGATAATGCAGTGACAGAGATCTATTTTTCTCTACTATCTTGCTTTAAAATTCATCTGAAGGTAAGTTTAATCAGCTCTTAAATTACAATTCACATTAAAGATCTTTTAATAAAAGTTGGTCAACATTTTAAAGCGCCCTCTAGAAATAAATAAACGGCCAGGGGGTGAAACCCAAAACGAAATTACATTTTTATCATTCTACATGAAATCAGCCTGTTTTTCGGTTCTCTTAATAGTACAAAAACATTTCTTTTTTGTCCTAGGAATGCAAAATCAGCTAGAATATTTTTTAGGTCCTATGACTGAAAAGTCAGCCGTTTGCTATGTGTTATTTATTAATTTTCTATGCAGAATAGTGAAATTCAAACTTTATAACAAGCATTGTTTGTAAATAACAGAAATGTAAATACTGTAAGCCACGTCCGCACTGGTCGAACATTCGTGGCGAACACAAAAAACAAAAAACATTCTTAACGAACAATTAACCGGCCATATGATTTGCATACTAAAAGGTTAGCAACGAACAAACAAATGTTCGGAACGACTTTGTTCGGCGAACATGTTCGGCCAGTGCATGCGGACGCGGCTATGTATATTACTTACATTGTTAATATAACCTCGAAAATACAACTTTTTAGTTAATATTTTAAACTATTGAAAATGGTAATTCCGCATTATGATAAAACAAACGTTGTTCATCATTCGCAGCAAACGTGTATTTTTAGTGCTTAATCGCTTTTAAAAACTCGGTTGCGTATCGTTTTTAAAACACGATTGCGCACTAAAACAGCCACTTTTGCTCCTAGTGATGAAAACTACTATTTTAATCATCATTCGCCCACGCGCTACATCATAAGCTTTAAAATGACACCTCAATCTTAAAAATTGGTTAAGTAGGTCGAGAGAAAAAAGGGTGGTACAGACGAAACCCTTATAGAAATAAGTATATTAATGCGTCTTGTGTGCATTATCTGCAAAAGATATATAACATGGCACACAAAGATACAGAACTGTCGTCTATTTATCACTTGTCTAAGGAAAGTAATAGTATTGACTAGTATATCGTTAGTGTATATAGTCGATGATAATTAAAAATAGCATATTATAATGTATAAGTATTGTAAAAAAACATCACTAAAGGTGATTAAAAAAAATACTAAACTAAAATTCGCTAAGAAGATATAAATTATATTTGAATCAAATTGGTAATTTAGGATTACAGTGTACTCATATATGGTTTCGAAAGTACGGGAATTTAAAGGGACTTTAAAAGAGTAAGGAAATTTAACAAATTAGTGTTTTAATGTTTGTTGACAAGCATTATGAAAATAACTATGAACTTGTCTATTTTTCTCAAATTGTAGGCTTACAATTTAAGAAATATAATGCCATTGTAAAAGGTAGGCCTAATTGCGATGGCCTACAGCAGAATGAGAGTACAGGTTGATGCAAGGATTAACGTTACGTTTATCTCGGTTGGGGGCCACTAGAAAAGAAAATAACCACACAGCTAATTTATATGCGTACATGGCCAGTTCTATGACTTTCGGAAAGAGTTTGGGTTTAGATGAAAATCTCTTACCGGACTGAATTTACTTTGGTGATTTTGGTTCTTGTATAAACCATAAGGGAGCGTTTGACAAATAGTGGAAGAAAATCGCTTACTCCAAACATTCGTTACCTCATGCCATTTGGACCTACATTTTACTGTCAAACTTTTGTTTGTATTTTTTATTGAAAAATATAAAAGTTAATTCTATTCTATTCTAACTAGGGATACCTGTGAAGCTCAATGCGCTGCATTTAACCGTGTACCTGGAAATAAATCCTTGCCCTTTGCATAAAACAATTCCGAGTTATATTTAGCTTTTAACATGTGTTTGGCTGTTATACTACCATTGACTTTAGTGTACATAGTCAATGATACTACCAACAGCTGTTTTATTTTGAAATTCAATACAAATTATTCCCCATGTTAATCTTATGGACAAAAAACGATTTTTAAGGGCTTCCTGTGGGATTCAGAATTAAACGTTGAAATTGGTCCAGAAATAAGGTAGGAGTAGTGTTTACAAAACACGGCTTCGCGTATTGTATAGTACCAGGTTAACCGAGCCTTATTGCTCGTTGGTTTTAATTAAATTTTGTTATAGTGACATGGTAATCAAGCTATTAAATCTACAGGAGACTCTTCACAGATAACAGATGTTAAAAAAAACTGCTTAAAACTAATGTTCGTTTGTTTTTGTTTACTTTTAGTTTTTATTTCGAAACCAAAATAGCAACCCATAAGACCAATGTTAAAAGTTGCAGTTTTTAAAGTCAAATTTACACCAAATTCAATTTTCCCTGGGATTGACGCTGTTTCTAAACTTATTTTTGATCCAAAACACTCTTAAAAGCAAAGTTCAAGCAAAATCTACCCGATAGATTACGAGATCGTGGAACACACATCCCTTCAGACATTGCTCATATTATAGTATAGGATATCGATTTTTACGTAAAACAGCTGAGAGTTTCAAAACCAGTTAAGCAGGAAGTGATGTATTTTGTTGAGAGACGGGCAATTCCTTCTAATCAAACAAACATAAAATAAATAATACTAAACCTCAAAACAGTAACATTTTATAAAAATTAACTGTATACCTTTAATTTAATACTGCCCTGCTAACAGAAGTGGCAGTGGCACTTCACCCAATCTGTGCGGAAAAACATAAATGAAGTTTGAAAGCTGGTATATCTCTTAGTTCGAAACATGTTCACAACTGCATAGTGTTTGTGACTTTTTTGCATTATTTAATTAGTGGAAAGATCCGCTATAAGGCCCATAAAGACCACTTTTACGGTGGAATCTGATGGTAGATACAGCCATAAATGCCTAGTAAAATGTACTTACCCACTTACCCCCTAGTAAAACTTGTATAGGCCTAACTTTATAAAATCACAGGTCATATTGATTTGCTAAACACAGCCGTAAGAGGGTTATACTATCCCTATAAGCTATAAGGATTTGTCACTTACCAATTATTAGCTAGGTAAAAGAGTAGAAAACTGAACTTACTGCTAACAAGCACTTTTAAATAATACTAGACATCGCCCCCTGGTTGAAATTCAACCTACATTTTTTTCAGTTCATCTAGACTGTCTTGACCAAATTAGTTAAAACAATATTTTATAGATAACATCTGTTCTTCCTGATTTGCTACCATTTGTTATTACAACAGCTGTCTAATGATTCAGTCAATTATCTTCTCCCATAAGATTAACATTGAAACTTTGAGAGCCTATAGAGCGTAGCCCTGGGGGTTTTTAGTGTGAATTAAAACGCTATTCTGCTCATCTACAGCACAATACCTTTCTAACGGTATGCGCGGTTTTCTCCTACGATGCCCACAAACTGAGATAAAAGGAGGAAATGAAACATGCTTGCGTATAGACTAGAGATCGCCTCATGGTAGAAATTCAACCAAAATGTCAGTTGATCTGGACACAATTAAATTAGTTTAAAAAATATTTTATAGTTAAAACATCTACTCTTCCTGATTTTATAGCATTTGTTTTAACAGCAGCTGTCTAATGATTCAATCTTCCAAAAGATTAACATTGAAACTTTTAAAGCCTGTAGGGCGTAGCCCTGGGGGCCGAGGTGAATTAAAACATAATCCTGCTCATCTACAAGACGATATCTTTCCGACGGTATGCGCGGTTTTCTCATACGATGCTCACAAGCTGAGAAAAAAGGAGGAAATAAAACATATTTGCCTTTTAATATATAAACTAGAGATCGCCCACTGGTCGATATTCGACCAAAAATTCAGTTGATCTTGTGCCAATCAGAGGTGCCCACCCCCCCTTTGGACCAAGACTCACCCCCCCCCACCCAACCGGACCGGGACCCCCCCCCCCACGGCTATAAAATTTTTAACCCCCCCTCCCGAAAAAATATCCTGTTCTAAATACATATTCTTGGGTAACTTTCTGTAATTATTTATCAAGAAATTTATTTAAATGGCTTGGCTATTTAATGTTATTAGTTGAGCAATCTATAAAAAAAAAAATAAATAGAAAACTGCAAAAGTGGTTAGAAAGTAGGCCTTGGAGTAAATTTTAAAACTTTATAGGCCTATTAATAAGTTATACAATTGAAACGCTATTTCTTGGTAACTACTAAACCAATTTTCATGATTTACGTATCAATTACTAAGCAATAAGCAATGATTAAGCAATAAGCAATATTTATTGTCGTCAAGCATTACAAACATGCACTGGACATCGTCATAATCCTTAATTCTAATTAATCTACAGTTTGCAAACCATGCAAAATTCAAAAGAAATGCACATGCTAAGGAGCATGATGAGTATATTTGCAGCATTTTCTTTAAATCCACGACTATCCTCAGGGTTAGCCTACGTCCTATATCTCTTTAAAGTCTCGGGCCAATGCAAATATTACGGAAGATTAAGATTAAAACTAAAATAATTATCAACATTATACACATTAACATACCTTTTTACTGGTTTAGCCTAATACAGGTAAATTCATATGTTTTAAAAGTGAAATGTGCGGGGGTCACCGTTTGTCTTTGACAACGTGATTAGGAAAGCACGGCGTCTAGACTAAACTTGGTTTTTGATTGTTCCGTTTGTTTTTATGTTTCATCAATCATCAGGGACACATGAATCTTTATAATTTTCTTTTTGTGGATGGTTTTAATACGATCTTATTTAATACATTGTCAGCTTTTAGAACAATATTCAATAATTGTCTGGTTTTGAATCATTGAACAACAACCTAAAAACCTTGAATAGGCCTAACTTACAAACTAAACGTTTTGAGGTTATCGCACACGCACAACAGTCAGATTTCTGTATCGCGAAATTTCATTGACCAAGGCTATGAAAAACTTTACTTTCCGAACAAAATTACAAACAGCTTAATGTGTCTGTTTTTGTGTTGTTTCATAAAATAAAAACAGATATGAGCAAGTGAGTCAACACTTTGGCACCGACTTCTGCAGCTAGTGCCGCTCCGCTCCCGCGACTCCCGCGAACGACATAGCGCGCGTCATTTGCAGTTTGCCCGTTTCCATAGCAACAAGGCTTCTAGATTTCGCCAACCTTAGAGAAATGACTACAGATAGTCACTGTGTTCGTTGACCAACACTTTGGGAAAATTGATGGTAAATCCTACTCTATAGAGTTTTTGACGGTCAAAAATGACTTGTGTATTTAAAAAAACTTTAGTTTTAATACTCGTTATAAAAGTATACTTTAAAAAATCGCCCCCCCCCCATCTCGGAAAAAAATACCACATTTTCGACCCCCCCCCAAAAATTTCAATGACGCAGTCTGCGTCGTAACCCCCCCCCCCCCCCCTGTGGGCACCCCTGGTGCCAATTATTTTTAAAATGTTTTATAAATGAAACGTCTGTTCTTTCTTAATTGCTAGCATTTGTTATTATAACAGCTGTCTTATGATTCAATCAATTATTGTTCTCCCTTAAGATTAACATTGAAACTTTGAAAGCCAGTAGGGTGTAGCCCCGTGGGCCGATATGAATTAAAACGCAATTCTGCCCATCTACAGCACAATACCTTTCTAACGGTATGCGCAGATTTCTCCTACGATTCACACAAGCTGAGAAAAAAGGAGGAAAAGAAACATGCTTGCCTATAGATTTAGGCCTGATGCATTTACGGCCATTATGGCCTAGTAAATGATTCCATAAATGGAGTAGAATTCCATAGTACCGATATCTCAATTTGCCCAAAAATGTCAGTTACCACTTTTGTGATTAGAAGGTCAGAATACTTGTAAATGATACAAATTGTATACTCACAGGCTGACTTGCAGTTTTAATATGAAACAAGAATCGTAGACAAGTATTGCGCAACCTAATCTTGACCTTTCGCTCGGCGCGACAGACCGCAAACATTGCGTTTGAGATAATTGACAGTAGCTCCTAATTTGGGAACAAAACTATTTTACAAATTACTTTGAAATAATCGACGTTTGCGTTGGCAAGTACGATAATTATTAAAAATGTTTTCTAACCTAATATAAAAGGCCGGCGGCGCACGCGCAACGTTGTAATCATGAAGGCTGTGGCGGTGCTGTGCGCATGCGTGGTGTTCTGCGCAGTCGCCGTTCCCGCGGTCACGGCGCAGGACTTCACCGCGTTCCTACAGGACCCCGTGTTCGTCAGGAGACAGCTCGCCTGCGTCGCCGGGACTGGCCCGTGTGATGGCATCGGCCGGTTCTTGTCAAGTAATTACCTGTCTAATTCTAGATATTTTGTTTTAAAATGCTCTAGGGAGAAAAAAGAATAGTTAATTTTGTGTGTCGCATTCAGGTGAAAGATTTACTGTACTGAGTAAAGAATAGAATAGAACAGAACTTACATTTGGAATTTTAAAACATAATCTCGGAAATAACATAGTCAAAACCGAGCTTTAGTAGTTTTTTCTCTTTAAAACAGCTCAAGTTTTGTGTCCATCTTAACCCTTTATAACGAAGTAATTGTAACTTTTGATAATAGCTCATTTTATTTAATTGGCATATGTAACACAAACCATTTTACTTCATAATAGCCTATATCTTGTTAAACATTTATTTAACTAACCACTTTCTGTTTTTTTAAACCCCGTATAAAATGGAGTATCTCTCTTTCTTTATATTAATAAGCAAGCATGATTCTTTTCCCTTCTTTCTCAGCTTCTGTGCATTGATTTATAAATCAGAGCATACCGTTAGAAAGGCAGTATCCTGTATAATCGGAAGAATCCTATTCAAAACGGTCCACAGGCATGCGCCCTGCAGGCTTTCAAAGATTCAATGGAATTTTCAATCTTATATTGAAAGAAGGGTAATTGATTGGATCATATTTTACAGCTGTTGTACTAGACTTAGAGCAATAAGAAAGAATAGGTGTTTTGGGTTCCAGGGTCCAAAACTTTCAGACGAGTGTGTATAGTAAGTTGGTGAGTTGGCACATTTGCCAACAATTTACAATCACCATTTATAGTTAAACCTGAATGAATGCAATTTTAAGGTCTCTTTAAATTTGCAAAAAATCCAGTCATTAAAAGAAAATCACACCAACTCACCCGTTTTTACTCACCTGCAAATAGGTGGTGAGTGGATGATTTTGGTAAAATAATTTCACGTGGGGTTGAAAGTTCTTCTTCTTCATCTTGATCTCAACAGGACATAACTCAATCCTTAAACAACAAACATTTATTCTTTATAAATAAACAAGCTTATGTTTACTTTAATTAGTTAGTCTAAAGCTTAAGTTGATCATTGCAATTGGGCAAAACAACATTTTCAATAATAGAATTTGTCATTATTCTAAAATAGAATATTATAATTACTGTAACTGGCAATATTATGTTTAATATTTTGACATTTGAAACCGGAAGCTAACACAATGTTCAATTTTACTATGTAATGCCAGTGGGTAAGGTTAGGTAAGTAACAGATTAAGTTACTCACTACTCTCTCGAATTAAAATATTGGGCCCAAAGAACCGATAAAATTTTGGTCGAATTTCGACCATTAGGCGATTTTTAGTGCTATAAGGCTATATAAAGCGTGACGATTTTCCTACCTTTTTCTCAGCTTATGTGTATCTTAGAAAAATCCACGTACACCGTTAGAAACTTATTGAATTTACATCGTCCCCCAGGGCCGATTATATACGCCCTATTATTATATACGCCCTATAGGCTTTCAAGGTTTATTTTGTTGTAATCTTATGGGAGAAGGGCAATTGACTGAATCATTAGACAGCGGTTGTAATAACAAAATATGCGAGCAAAACAGATGTTTCAGATGTAATAGTATATTTCACCACTAGTCCGGAAAGTGACCCATTTCTGGGCGAGATAGTGTTTGACACGCGAGGCGAAGCCGAGCGTGGAAAACACTATCGAGCCTGGAAATGGGCTTTCCGGACGAGTTGTGACCGATACTTTTCATCACGACGCAATTATTAATAAATATGGAAGTTTTAAAGGAGGATTATTTTTGTAAATTCTTCGCCATTGGACAAAGTAAACAAAGCTGGAATTCAAAATTTAATTTGTTTTAAACCCAGCTGATTGTTGCTGTACGGAAAAGTTTGTTTACCTTGGACGGAAAGTAACGTTTACAAACATTACTTTCCGTACAGGTCAGTAAAATCAGCTGACGGTGACAGTTTGGGAAATGACTACTTTCCAAGGTCTCAGCTGTACGGCAAGTTGTCACTTTCGTATATGGAGTGATGAAAAATATTTTTAAACATATTGAGTCCAGATAAAATGAATGTTTTGGTAGAATTTCTACCAATGGTCGATCTCTAGTTCAAATTAATATAATTTGGTTTTGGGATGCTTTACCGTATTTTGTTATAGGAGGTTATTTGAGAAGCCATATTTTGTCTATGAAATGAATCACTAATCTTATTTAGGCCTTTTAAAGAGAGAAAATTTTCTGCTATTTTAGAACAACATTAAGACAGTTTTATCTATCTGTAAAATAATAGCCTCTTCATTACATTGAAAATTTATCGTGACAAAATAAAGACTGACTCCTTCCTCTCACTATAGTTTTCAAGCTTTCCATCACACTAAAGTGTAGAAATTCCGCACATCTTTTGAGCAAAACATTTAGTTTGGGGTAATACCTCTCATGGTATAAAACTTTTTACTCCGAGTCAAAGAAACTTAGTTCGTCATAGTAAAATTTTGCTGTTATAATAGATTCTTCAAGCGACTCAAAAGGCCTAATAATGAGAGAATGGGGAGCAATAATGTTTAAATTAAGGAAATTACGCCATACAAGTTTGTTTATATTAAAATAAAATTGGTCGTTTTTCTTGAAAAAAATTGTTGTTTTAATCGTGATGAACAAACATGGTTGGTTTAAAATAACTCATAATGTTTGGTTGAAAAAGTTTTTTTGTAGCATGTTTTCGTTTTGTAAGGAATGGAATTTTCTGAACCGTAGACCGATTCATAACTTTCCTTCGATACAACACTGTAATCTCAGTTTTTTAGTATAGTAGGCCTATTGTACTGCCGAGCAGCAACCGTTACCGGATATAATTGTTGTGATTCACTGTTCCAAGGGCAGCCAGTGAAGTGCTAAGTCTTAACTGTGCCAACTGTACTCCCAAGCAGCAACCGTTACCGGATATAATGGTTGAGCTTCACTGTTCCAGGGGCAGCCAGTGAAGTGCTAAGTCGCAACTGTGCCAACTGTACTCCCGAGCAGCAACCGTTACCGGATATAATTGTTGTGCTTCACTGTTCCAGGGGCAGCCAGTGAAGTGCTGAGCCGCAACTGTGCCAACTGTACTCCCGAGCAGCAACCGTTACCGGATATAATTGTTGAGCTTCACTGTTCCAGGGGCAGCCAGTGAAGTGCTGAGCCGCAACTGTGCCAACTGTACTCCCGAGCAGCAACCGTTACCGGATGTAATTGTTGTGCTTCACTGTTCCAGGGGCAGCCAGTGAAGTGCTAAGTCGCAACTGTGCCAACTGTACTCCCAAGCAGCAACCGTTACCGGATATAATGGTTGAGCTTCACTGTTCCAGGGGCAGCCAGTGAAGTGCTAAGTCGCAACTGTGCCAACTGTACTCCCGAGCAGCAACCGTTACCGGATATAATTGTTGTGCTTCACTGTTCCAGGGGCAGCCAGTGAAGTGCTGAGCCGCAACTGTGCCAACTGTACTCCCGAGCAGCAACCGTTACCGGATATAATTGTTGAGCTTCACTGTTCCAGGGGCAGCCAGTGAAGTGCTGAGTCGCAACTGTGCCAACTGTACTCCCGAGCAGCAACCGTTACCGGATATAATTGTTGAGCTTCACTGTTCCAGGGGCAGCCAGTGAAGTGCTGAGCCGCAACTGTGCCAACTGTACTCCCGAGCAGCAACCGTTAAAGGATATAATTGTTGTGCTTCACTGTTCCAGGGGCAGCCAGTGAAGTGTTAAGTCGCAAATGTGCCAACTGTTCTCCCGAGCAGCAACCGTTACCGGATATAATTGTTGTGCTTCACTGTTCCAGGGGCAGCCAGTGAAGTGCTGGCGAGTCGCGACTGTGCCAACTGTACTCCCGAGCAGCAACCGTTACCGTATATAATTGTTGTGCTTCACTGTTCCAGGGGCAGCCAGTGAAGTGCTGAGTCGCAACTGTGCCAACTGTTCTCCCGAGCAGCAACCGTTACCGGATATAATTGTTGTGCTTCACTGTTCCAGGGGCAGCCAGTGAAGTGCTGAGTCGCAACTGTGTCAACTGTTCTCCCGAGCAGCAACCGTTACCGGATATAATTGTTGTGCTTCACTGTTCCAGGGGCAGCCAGTGAAGTCCTTAGTCGCAACTGTGCCAACTGTACTCCCGAGCAGCAACCGTTACCGGATATAATTGTTGTGCTTCACTGTCCCAGGGGCAGCCAGTGAAGTCCTTAGTCGCAACTGTGCCAACTGTACTCCCGAGCAGCAACCGTTACCGGATATAATTGTTGTGCTTCACTGTTCCAGGGGCAGCCAGTGAAGTGCTGGCGAGTCGCGACTGTGCCAACTGTACTCCCGAGCAGCAACCGTTACCGGATATAATTGTTGTGCTTCACTGTTCCAGGGGCAGCCAGTGAAGTGCTGGCGAGTGGCGACTGTGCCAACTGTACTCCAGAGCAGCAACCGTTACCGAATATAAGTGTTGTGCTTCACTGTTCCAGGGGCAGCCAGTGAAGTGCTGAGTCGCAACTGTGCCAACTGCACTCCCGAGCAGCAAGCCAACGCCAACCGTCTACTCAACTTTATCTCGTCCAACTACCCCAACGAGTATCGCCAGATATACAACCGCTACCGGGGATAACTGAAAGTAATTTATTGTTGTTAATTTTTTTCTAAATTATATTTGTTACTGAAAATTACTTGTATTTTGTCTTTACCCTTATGTATTTCCTGTGAATATTGCTTTTGTTTCATATTTCTATTTTTTTTAATTTCTAACAAATTTAAGGGAGCAAATAGCCTACAAGACTGAATTCCAGCTTTAATACGTATTATTTTTCTTGAATGATTGTTTAATGTTTTGATCGCCATCAACGACTGTAAAAAGTTTTATCGCACAGTGTTTTGCCCTTATTTTATTAATTTACTGGGACTAATTAAAATCAAATACCTTTTTGTAGGAGTATACTTGCCTAATTATGTGGCAATTTGTATTGAACAGGTAAATTTTAGAAAATTCATACAATTACCCTCAAATATTTTAAAATTAGTTTTGAAAGCCAAAAACAATCTGTTAAACAAAGTTTCAATACAAACAATTGAATAACTATTATAACACCATAGTTCCATGTATATCTCATCAAACTTTTTTATTTAGAAATGGTATTCTACACTAAGGTGTTTTTTGTAATTCCAACCCCCCTACAATTTTCAACAGATTTTCAAGTTTGGTCATTGGATGGATTCGTTAGTCTGTAGTTGTTTCCGCCAACTAATTGGATGTAAAATGGAGGCGCTATACACCATTGAAATTTATGATTCCCACTTTAGAATAACTCTACAATGCCCGTGCGCAAACTGCGCAATTTGTAATATTTGTTTGTTTTTTATTTTTTTTATATAAACTCACATTCAATACAATTTGAAGGAATTACATGACTTAAAAAATTAAACTATCAATGAGAAAATTATTATATCTATACTTATTTAATACGCTAGCTAAGGGTTTTTTGTCTTGAGAACTCCTCCTACAATTTTCAACCGATTTTCAAGTTTTTGGTGTCGTTGGATAGGGCTTGGTCTGTAGTTGTTTCCGCCAAAAACTGATGAGAATTGGACAGAAAATAATGACGCTATCCACCATTGAAATCTCAAAATTTCCCATTTAAATAACATTGGGACTGAATAAAGCATTTGAAACATCTGTTAATAATCAGCTGTAAATACGTGTAGTTATTGGCGATTGAAGATATTCACATTATTGGATTGGTCGGATGTAGAGCTAAAGTATTCATTTAGAGCTAAAGTAACATTTGTACTGTATTTAAATAAATTGCTCGATTTCGAGCAACACGTATACTAGTTGGGATTGAATAAAGCATTTTAAACATGTGTTAATAATCAGCTGTAAATACGTGTTGTTTTGGTGATTACAAATACTCACAATATTGGATTGGTCGGATGTCATTGATTTAGAGCTAAGAGTAACATTTGTATTGTATTAAAATACATTGCTCGACTTCGAGCAACACGTATACTAGTTAAAAATAAAAATGTGAATATTCTAACAGCTGCTGATTATGCAGTGACTAACATTCTGTTTTTTTATCTAACTTAAAATTCATCTGAAGGTAATCAGCTTTTACTTACAATTCACATTTAAAAATCTTTTTTTTTCATAAAGTTTTATTCTGGATCAATTATACAATTTTTTTTATAATGAATGTTGGTAAAATATTTAAAGCGCCTTCTAAAAATAAATCAAAGGCTAGGGTAAGCCTGAAATGAAAAATGATACCTCAGTCTTAAAATTCGGTTAAGGATGTCGGGGGGGAAAAGAGATGTAACCAAAGAGGTTTAACCGCCGTTTAACTATGTATGGAGTGCTACAAAGGCAAATTTACCCCCCGTTGATTGTCGTCAATTTACCCACAATTCCCGCTGTTTCCTTGGTAACCAGATTTTTTTGACAGTTTCCCATCTGGTATATGGCATTTTACCCATACTTCTCCGTCGTTTCTATGGTAACCAACTCCCGATAGACTGCTCACAGACCGTAAAATCAAAGTTTTCTTAAAAACAAACAACAAAATAATCTAATGTTTTAAAATTAGGTATGATCTGTGTTTTTAAGCTTATAGCGACCAATCAGAATACCTTAAACTGGTAACCAAGGAAACGAGCGTAAAGTGTGGGATGGTTACCAAGGAAAAAGAGGGAATCTTGGGTAAAATTGCGCAAATCAACAGGGGGCAAAAAAATTAACATTTGTTTATCAATCTATGTAGTTTAGCCTCGTTGGATGTAACAGACGAAACTCTTATTGAATTAAGAATATAGTACCTGGGAGCCGAGCATTTGCTCAGTTAAACTTACGATTCTTTGTAGTCATAGAAATATCAGTCACAGACTGTACGCTAAAATACGCTTTCAACACGAGCTCGTTCGCTCAGCTCACTGGCCTTTCAGGATGTTTTAATGTAGGACTCTGTACTCTGGCATGAGTTTGTTTGAGTTGTAACACGTGGATTTCATTTTAGCGAATTTCCCATAGGGAATAAGCTATTACCGTAGGTCTCATGGAAAGACCTAAGCCCGTGACCGTGTTACTTTTTCGTTTTGAGGTGCCCAGAGACCAAAAATAATAGTCATTAAAAATTTTATATATATATATATGTATATATATATATATATATATATATATATATATATATATATATATATATATATATATATGTATGTGTCCCTAGACACGATAACTCTCGTAAAAATGGTCCGATCGACACCAAATTTGGTAGAGATGTGTAATCCTACGTTTATTCGGATGAGTTCGAAAACCAGACATATCGACCTACCGGAAGGGGTAGTTTTGGGGGGTTTTGTACCCCAAAAAAGGGTTTTTTGCATTTTTCATATGTAAATTTAAAAAATTTTTAATTTTTATTTTGACCATTGGATTTAGCTCAAAAAAACACACAATTTAGTATTTTGAAGCTTTGCTCTATCTCCATTGGTTACCAAGATATTACAAAGTCTAAAGACAGTACATTGTCTTTTGGGGCTCCAATGTTAATCTTATGGAGAATAAGGATGTGTTAATATTTCACTTATTAACCAATATTTTTGGATGAAACTTAGTATTTAGCTTCATTTGGTTGAGATTCATCCATTTAAGGTAAAAATCTTGGTTTTTTTTTACTTATCATGGCAGCAAACCTGCATACTCTTTTCCCATGTTAATCATATGGAGAATAGGCAAACTCTTTTATTTATGGACAGATATTGATGAAACTTACTATATGGCTTTATATGGTCGAAATAAATTTTTTCTATGCTAAAAACCTACTTTTAGTGTCCCCCATGGCAGCATACCTGCATACTCTTTCCCTATATCTTAAGGAGAATAGACATTTATTTCCCTATTTATTTTGCACGTGATGAAATTTTGTTTACAAGTTTAGCTGGTCAAAATTAATATTACTAATTTGGAAATTCGCTGAGTACGCAGGTCTGCTGCGACGGGGGGTATTTACGGTTAACATCTGATTTCATAGTTCTTGCTAATTCTTTAGTTTTAAAATTTAATTATAATAATTTTTATACAAATTGCTTATTTTTATCCTTTTACTTCGCTTTTATTTAACTAAATAGATCAACAGTATAAAGTACCATTTAATAACTGATAAATTATTTTTATTGTAGTATCATTTAGTAATTCAGATAGTGGATACAATGTTAAAAAAAAACCGCATGTTTCTACTAGAGTAGGCCTAGGTGGTTCGTGCTTTGACAGTTGAGTCAGCTGTTTACAGCAACTCTTTTGTTTCGATTTTAAACTTCATAACACCAATGTTCAAGTTTTTAGAATTTCAATTCAAGATGATAACGAAACAAGATTTTTCCTAGCAGAGAGACTGGTCTAACTATTGTTTTTATCCCATAACTAAGTTATAAGCAAATTTTGAAGAGAATTGTTCGAGTCGTTTTCGAGATTCGTGTGCACACATACAAATATACCTACTCGTATTAGAGTAGGGGGGCCTATAGGATAGATTGGATTTTTTAGCATTAAACATGTGTTAATGTACAGCTGTTAACTATAGTTTTGAGTGATAGCTGATAATCATATTATTAGATTGGTCGGTTGTAATTAATTTAAAATTAAATATAACATTTTTATCAATGACATAATGATAGTCCAAAATGAATTGCTCGATTTCGAGCAATAAGTGCAATAGTATACAATTTAATGTTAAAGATGACAAATAATCTTAATTAACCAATCCTTTACTAAAGTCGTAAGCTGTAATGTAAAAACTATCATATAAACCTAAACCGCAATTGCAATAAAAAATAAAATAAATAAAATAAAAAAAATGCCACCGCATTCTTTGCCCGCTGTTACCTTCACTAAAGCGCCTTCAACTACGCAATGCACCACGCAGTGCTCATAACCAAAGTCACTGCTTTCAGTTTATTTAAGGAGTAATATTATCTCTGTGGTTATGCAGTTTAAATACGAACATAAATATTATTACTTTTATCTGGTTTATTATTACTTGATATTTTATTAATATTCTACTTATCCGACTCACAACATTTTGTATTGAATTTAAAGTAACACAAACTACTCTGTATATACTGTAATACTTACTTGGTGTTATATATTAAATTTATTTTTCATGCATCAGTACTTCTTTTTACTATTTTTGTTTGTAGAGTGTTTTTTTCTGATGAGAAGTCTTTTTTCACATATAAGTTAGGCAGATTAACTAAATTCTTACGTTAATATTTCTTTTTCTGACCATTTTTAGGTTGTTAACACCATTGATTGAAGATATACAGGGTGTCCTATAACTCTCTGGAACCCTTTTGTATATTTGTTCCTTGCATCGAGACAAGAAAAAACATCATACAAATAGAAGTCTAAAATCCATCGCTAAGCCGCTAGCCGCCATTTTGTTTTTTTCACATAATAATTTTTTATTTCCGTATCGGATGTTTGTATTGAGTTTATATTTGGTATGAATATTTATCATACCAACTTAAATTTTTAGGGAAAAAATGATTTTTTTCACTGTATATTTTTAAAATGGCGTCCATTTTAAATTTTCAAACTCAAATATCTCAAAATCGGTAAATTTCATGAAAATTTTACTTCACACAAAGAGTTGCCAAATTAAATTATCTAACCAACAGTACCAATTTTGTAAGGGTCTAATGAGAAGTAACGGAGTTATTATTGCGATTTTTTTATCAAAATGGCCTTAATGTGCATGAATTATAATGCAAAATCAATGTTTTATTTTTGGAGAAAATCGCATTAACTCTGTTATTTGTTGTCGGATCCTTATAAACTTTGTATACCGTTGGTTAGATAATTTAATTTGCCAACTTATTTGTGTCAAGTAAAATTTTTATGAAATTTACCGATTTTGAGACATTTGAGTTTGAAAATTTAAAATTGCCGCCATTTTTAAATATACTGTGGAAAAAATTAATTTTTTTCCTACAAATGTACGTTGGTATAATTAAGATTCATACCAAATATGAACTGAATACAACCATCCATTACGAAAATAAAAATTACTATGTGAAAAAAACAAAATGGCGGCTAGCGGCTTAACGATGGATTTTTGACCCCTATTTGTTTGATGTTTTTTTTCTTGTCTCGGTGCAAGGAACGAATATTAAAAAGGGTTCCAGAGAGTTCCGGGACACCCTGTATAATAGTCGATTCTAATACTTTTAGAGTTGAAGAAATCCATAATTTGTTAGCAAATATTTGTTGTTGTAGGATCATTTAGTTCAAGCTCACAGAAGGCTATTGAAATATTAAAAACGATTTTTATTATTTTATTTGTTAGTTCTAAGAATTTTAATGTTTCTTAATGATTAGGGCGATATTGCTACCCATTGAATAAGTAACATATTATTTATTTCAAAAACGTTTAAAGATAAAAAGCGATGTAGTTTTATCTCCAAGTGAAACAAGTGCTGTTTTATTTCCATTTATACTTACGGTAGTAAAAAACGTATACAATTTAACCATACAATGTAGGCTACTGTTCAAAACAAATACTAATATGATATATGATCTTGTCCGTCTTTTTATGTTACACCAATCTTAAAACACATGATAAACTATATAAATAGCAATACCATTT
This sequence comes from Neoaliturus tenellus, assembly GCA_030545055.2. Taxonomy (NCBI): domain Eukaryota; kingdom Metazoa; phylum Arthropoda; class Insecta; order Hemiptera; family Cicadellidae; genus Neoaliturus; species Neoaliturus tenellus. Next base: position 10,464,065 of record CM061533.1, on the reverse strand, counting down.
CGTAAAAATATACAACTTATGCTATAATAAGTAGGTTAGTCCTACCTTAACTTATTCTTCCAAGTGCAGAAAGACCTTTTCCGTTTTCAAGTTGGTTTTCAAGAAACAATTCGCCATTTAACTAGTAGGAAAAAAATTGTAAAAACTCATGACCTACTACAAACCTACTAGAAATGTTATTTGCTAATAATACCTAGCAGGTAGGAACGTTGATTTTTTTTAGATTTAAGCTGCTCGTCTTTCCCGTGTAGGAAAAAATCGAGAAATAAAGTGTATAATGATTTGAACGAACCCTCGTAACGTGTTGAACTATTAGCGAATTTCCCTATAGGGAATACGCTATTACGGTAGTAGCCATGGTAAGACCTAAGCCCAGGACCACTTTACTTTTTCATTTTGAGGTCCCCAGAAGCCAAAAACACCATTCGTTCATTTTCATATATATGTATATATATATATATATATATATATATATATATATATCTATCTATATATCTATATATCTATATATCTATCTATATATCTATATATCTATGTGTCCGTGGTACTGATAACTTTTGAAGGGGACCTCCGATTTTGATGAAATTTGGTATGGAGGTGTAAGACCAAGTCTATTTTCATGAGTTCGCGAACCAGCATTGTCGGGTTATGGGAACGGGGTTTTATGGGGTTTCAAAGGGGTCAAAAATGGGTTTTTTGCATTTTTGGACCTTAATTTTTAAAATTCATCAATTTTAACTGAAACCATTTACAAGAGCTTAAAAAAACAAACAATTTGGTATTTTGAATTTTTATCATAGCATAATTGGTTACGGGGCAAATCCAAAAATGTGTTTTCCATGTTATTCTTATGGGAAATCAAGAAAACCCTATATCTTGCTTATTTATTGACATAACTTAATCAAATTTGGTGTGTACATTATCTATATAAGGTTTAACTTATACTTGCTTACAAAACCCATATGGCGGCAAACCTACATACTCACCCCCATGGGGTTTATGGGGAAAATAAAAAATTGCCAGAGTTTGATACAATTTTGTGTTTACATTCACCAATTATTGATTAACTTAGATTTTCTAACAACAGCCCATGGCAGAAAACCTACATACTCGATCCTATGGTGTTTTTATGGGGAAAGTAAATAATCTGAAATTCCATTGGAAATTCGCTGAGTACGCAGGTCTGCTGCGACGGGGGTATTCAGTTATTATGAACGGCTGAGAGGCCCCAGTCCTCGTGTCATCAAGAAGGCTATGCCGTGCTGTTATACCGTAGCTCACCTTAGCCTCACCTAGCAGAATTTAACAATAACAAATAACCAATGGCACATTCATAACAGTAACAATATCCAAAATACCACCATAATACACTAATCAAAATACTATTCCGCAAAAGATATGAATTTAAAGAATATTATTTTCTCATGGGATGAGTTTTTTTGCAGTTTAGGAACCTACTCGCAATTTTCCTAGTTGACATGAAGAAAAGGTATGAGATAAAGGTCACTCATCCTAGAGCAACGCTCATTGTCATTTGATTTTTTTATTATTTGGAATCCATGTTAAGTACAAGATAGTCCAAAGTTCACCTAAAGTTGATCAACTTTGACTTTGAACCAATATAGCTTAATATGGATTAAAAAAAAATCATAATAAAAAAACAACTAACAAAAATCGAATCAAATAGCGTAAATCTTTAGTTTTAATTTAAAACCACTCCCTACTTTATTGGACTTAAAATTAAAGCACAAAATGGACAGGTGAAACACTGCATGACGATCTGAGAGGATCCGCCTCTTCTTAAAACCCCTTGAGTTTGTGCATGTATAATTTAAAATATTAGGATTAAAATTATCCCAAATAGAGCTTAAGTTTTAAACGGAATTAATTACTTTTAAAAATATAATAATTACGATTTCTAGAGTTTTAATCAAAATTGACTTTAAAGGACTATTAAAATTTAGATATTACTTAATTAGGAGAAGTAGATGGAGATCTGCCAAAACAAAACGTCATGTTGCTTCCCTTTTAACACAACTGACGGTGCTTCAATTTTTGTAAAACATTTTCTTGAGAGGTTAGATGACTCCAAACAAACATAACCATTTTATTTAATCGCTATTCTTTTCAATTAACTATATCCTCAAATTCGGGGGGGGGGGGGGTCAATAATGCTGCTCATCCATATTTGCACTTTTTGCACTCTGAATGATAACGATTCACTTCCCTTCTTTTGTGAATGTTAACAGATTCTATCACGGACACGAATGAACAAGTGAAGTTATATCAAGTATGCACAAGTAAGATGGTTCAAGCAAAATAAAAATATACATGCTTTTTTGGGCAATTAAAATAATTAAGTAGTTTAATATATTTTTGTAAGCTGCTCATAAAACTCAAGTGAAACAAGTGTCTGCTGCAATGAAAATTGCTGTAATTAAAGTCATAAATTAATTTTGCTAAGAAATTATTTTGGGGCCTCGGAAGGCTTGGGTTGTGATGAATTTCGCTGATGGTCAACTGGGAAATATCTTCAATTCGTGAATGGTTCATAAGTTAAGAACTGTGTTTTTAAACTGTTTTATGAGTTTACAATAAATTTGTATTTTAAAGTTTTTAAAAAGCTTAACACAGTGTTTCACTATTTAAAGACATTTTTGCTAGATTGCTCCTGTAATTCTGTACGCTGACGTTAGATAGAGAATAAAAAATCAAATTAAAACTTGAGTCGAACCACTTTGAAAATCACGTCATCATCTCTCTTTGACCTATGTCTGTAGAGTTTTTATTTCAAAACTCACAAAAAACTATCAGAAATGGAATAACCCTTAAAATAAAAACAAATAACAACAAAACTTTTCAGAACTAAGGTTGGTGAATAATAACTTTTATCTCTGTTCAATAATAAATGGCTTTGCCAGCATTGCATGCCCTCCCAACCTTTATTTGCCATGCCTCCACAGCTGAGTGCCTTACGAGCTGAGCTGAGTCACCTTTGCTTGTCTTCACTCAGGAGCCCCCACAGCCTCGCCTCGGCAGTCGGCACACACATCAGCCAACCTTGGGCCCAGAGGAAGTCACCCATCTCGGTTGCGTGCTCTACCGCACTGTCGCCGCACGGAGTGTTGACCTCGGCCACTTCTTTGATGCCAATGGATAGTCTTATTTAATGTCAAGGGTGAATGTGGTCTTCACTGAGTTTTTAGGGACTATAAGTAGCACAATTCACTGTAATTATTTAGTTAGATGTTTAAAAAATTATAAACAGTTTATAAAATTTTCTGCACAATGAAATTTGTTCGGTTGTTATTTTTGGAAACTGAATTATATTTACATAATGTGCTTGAATAACATACACAAGTTAATGCACAGCATTGACCTGTAGTACTGTAGTGTGACTTTACAGTACAATTCACGTATTGGTGTGACTGTGGCATATGAAATGAAATACATATGATTGATATTTTGTAATAAATATTTTGAGAGGATAAAAATATCCATATATACTGTATTTAATACCCCTTTTAATAACTCCTCGTAAGTTGGTAAATCCATCCAACCAGAATTTCGTTTAAGACCTTAGATTTCGTTTTTCCTCCCACGTGATCAATTTTGGCAAGGAAGTTACCTGATTTTCAAATTTAACAGCTTTAAATAGTAACAGTCCACCAGACATGCTCGCCCTCTATGGACCAGGCGTTCCTTTTGTAGGCCTACCTATGACATCACCATTTACTATATTGGTAATGATAATGATGTTATAGGTGCAAAAGAACACCTGGTGCATAGAAAGCGTTGCATGTCTTGACCCTTATACTTTGCCATAATTCATTTTTATCAACATACGAGTTAGAGCAACACCACCTATAACAAAAGGTCAAGTAGCAGGGGGTGGTCTGAGCAACGGATACACACAAGTATGGTTAAATCGATACTTTAAAAAATTTGACTTTAGAAGTTAATCCTATACTATAAACCAGTACTGTCTAAAGCGATGTGTGTGGATCTCAAAATCTACAGTGGGTAGATTTTGCTTAAACTTTGCATTTGAGTGTTTTCCCAAAAATAAGTTTAGAAAAAGCTTCAACCTCAGGAAAAACTAAAATTTTCTAAATTAAGTTTAAAAATCGTTCTTATGGGTTGCTCTTTTGGTAACTAAATAAGCAGAGGTGCCCACCCCCCCTTTGGACCAAGACTCACCCCCCCCCACCCAACCGGACCGGGACCCCCCCCCACGGCTATAAAATTTTTAACCCCCCCTCCCGAAAAAATATCCTGTTCTAAATACATATTCTTGGGTAACTTTCTGTAATTATTTATCAAGAAATTTATTTAAATGGCTTGGCTATTTAATGTTATTAGTTGAGCAATCTATAAAAAAAAATAAATAGAAAACTGCAAAAGTGGTTAGAAAGTAGGCCTTGGAGTAAATTTTAAAACTTTATAGGCCTATTAATAAGTTATACAATTGAAACGCTATTTCTTGGTAACTACTAAACCAATTTTCATGATTTACGTATCAATTACTAAGCAATAAGCAATGATTAAGCAATAAGCAATATTTATTGTCGTCAAGCATTACAAACATGCACTGGACATCGTCATAATCCTTAATTCTAATTAATCTACAGTTTGCAAACCATGCAAAATTCAAAAGAAATGCACATGCTAATAAGGAGCATGATGAGTATATTTGCAGCATTTTCTTTAAATCCACGACTATCCTCAGGGTTAGCCTACGTCCTATATCTCTTTAAAGTCTCGGGCCAATGCAAATATTACGGAAGATTAAGATTAAAACTAAAATAATTATCAACATTATACACATTAACATACCTTTTTACTGGTTTAGCCTAATACAGGTAAATTCATATGTTTTAAAAGTGAAATGTGCAGGGGTCACCGTTTGTCTTTGACAACGTGATTAGGAAAGCACGGCGTCTAGACTAAACTTGGTTTTTGATTGTTCCGTTTGTTTTTATGTTTCATCAATCATCAGGGACACATGAATCTTTATAATTTTCTTTTTGTGGATGGTTTTAATACGATCTTATTTAATACATTGTCAGCTTTTAGAACAATATTCAATAATTGTCTGGTTTTGAATCATTGAACAACAACCTAAAAACCTTGAATAGGCCTAACTTACAAACTAAACGTTTTGAGGTTATCGCACACGCACAACAGTCAGATTTCTGTATCGCGAAATTTCATTGACCAAGGCTATGAAAAACTTTACTTTCCGAACGAAATTACAAACAGCTTAATGTGTCTGTTTTTGTGTTGTTTCATAAAATAAAAACAGATATGAGCAAGTGAGTCAACACTTTGGCACCGACTTCTGCAGCTAGTGCCGCTCCGCTCCCGCGACTCCCGCGAACGACATAGCGCGCGTCATTTGCAGTTTGCCCGTTTCCATAGCAACAAGGCTTCTAGATTTCGCCAACCTTAGAGAAATGACTACAGATAGTCACTGTGTTCGTTGACCAACACTTTGGGAAAATTGATGGTAAATCCTACTCTATAGAGTTTTTGACGGTCAAAAATGACTTGTGTATTTAAAAAACTTTAGTTTTAATACTCGTTATAAAAGTATACTTTAAAAAATCGCCCCCCCATCTCGGAAAAAATACCACATTTTCGACCCCCCCCCCAAAAATTTCAATGACGCAGTCTGCGTCGTAACCCCCCCCTGTGGGCACCCCTGTAAATAAGAACCAAAAGTAAACAAAACTAAAGGGACACTGATTTTAATCAGTTTTTAACAGCTGTTTACTGTGAAGAGGTTGGTGTAAATTTAATGGCTTGATTATCATGACACTATAAGAAAAGTGAATTAAAACCAACGAGCACGGCTTGGTTGACCTGGTACTTAAAATTAAAGCAATTAGATATAAGCAATTTTCGTGTGCTGTATGTTGTATTAAAATTTTAAATCCTCATCCTCTCCATACTTGTTTTCAATAGTATTAACTTATTCCATTTAAAGATTTTGTACCATATACGTATAATACAAAATAATTCTTAATAGGTTTGCATTTCGTAACAACAGTTCAGATACATAACAGTTAATAATAAAACATCATTAAATCGTAAGTTTACACACATTACGAACAGGTCATAACAAAACAACACCTTACTGTGTGAGTTTTTATTGCACATTTTGGACACAGTAAACTATTTTTATAACAAAAACTTTAAACAATGATCCTAAAAGCTATAGAATGAGTTTGTTTTTCGAGCTGGCAATTTATATCACAAGTTTCACGGTGGCTGAACAGTTCAATATTTTATCATCCTGGTAGGCTTGGTTCGCAACCGCGTGGATCTGAGAGAGCTTGTTGGTCAGTTCAACTTGTGTTGGTTCAAGGCTTGTCTAGCCTACCCTCGTACTTGCTCCTGAACTCCCCCTTGGGGTCGTACTTGTTCACCAGGCGCTCCCAGTCCCTCGCCTTGTGTTTTCGCACGTGCTTGATCACTTTGTCAGTGGCTGCCTTCTGCTTGTCGGTGCACTTGCTGCAGCCCGTCCTCAGCGCGTCGGGCAGCGTCTCTGGAACACGGAAGGACAATTAGGTCAACTAGACTAGAGGGGTTGGGCCTCCAGGTAATGAAGACGAGGAATTCAAGTTGAATGAGGAGTTTTAAGGTCTCCTGGGAATGAGGTAAAGAATTTGACTCATCTGGAAGCATCCAGTGAGGATCGTATAGAGATGATCTAATTCGACATCATAACCCCCCCCCCCCCTATTTTTAAGTAGGCCTATTCTTTCATTGAAAATAATAATTAGTAATTTTTGCTTTGTTTTGGGATTCATTAGCCTATTTTCTATTATATAAAATAAGAGTAAACACACTTTTATTTCGTTTAGCCTAAATATTAAATGTCTATAATAACGTTACTTTACAGAAAACACGGAATATCTTGGCCTGTGATGACCGTTTACAGTCCAAACAATTGGAGTAGAGCGACGAAATTGCAGATTGTCGCAGACTGTTTTTAGTACCATGTGTTTACCAATTTGAATCCAGAAGTGGAGTATGTCAGAGGCCAAGATATTCTGCGATATCTGTACTACATAAGTTAGAGTGAGGTTTACCTTGGATGAAATAAAAAAATAACACATATTACTGATAACACTGTAAAATGTTTTTTTTTTCGATACACTACAGTGAAATCACCTGTTTCGAAGTATATTTATCACCTGCGAAAATTCATCGGTCGGGTTCACGTTAATCCACCGCAATCCACCGCAACCGGGATTCGGTGGATTTTGTTTGCGGTTAGCAAAAAAAAGCATGTGAGCGTCAACAATCAAAATCCCGGTGTGTTCATAAGACAGCAGCAAAATGACGTCACTAAGATCCACCGGGATTTATCACGTGACTATTGGGATTTGTCGGGTGATTATCTAAATCCCGGTTTTGCGGTGGATGCGGTGGATGAACGTGAACCCAACCATACCAAAAGCAATGTTTACTCTCTTTTTTTTGGATTTTACCAATATAAAAAAACCCGTTGTGATTGTTTTTTTTTTTCTATTAAAATGGTAGTACGGTTTAAACCTAACCAAAAAATGTTATTAGTTTTGGAATATTTTGTACGTTTTGTGTTTTGTTTGTTATTTTAGTATAATTAATTGTAATAAATAAATATTATAGTGTCTGTTTTTATTTCAGAAATAATTGGTCATTGTAGTGTAGCGAAAAATATCGATCAAAACACGAGCGAAAGTGGTTTGCATATTCTCTACTATTTGAAATGCTCGATAAATCTCGTACTTCAAAAATATGGTCTCGAACATGCAAAGACCCACTTTCGACTCTTGTTATGAAATATATTCAATCATATTCAATCATTTCACAACCATTTAGTGACTATGGCATTCTATAATATTTTATCAAACAATGAAAAAAAAACTTAGACAGTTTTTTTCAGTTTTTTCCTAATCGCAATATCGATTTGGATAATGTTGTACTTAGTTTCTACATTATTGTGTTTCTCTATTCTTCGTGGTTGCTCTGCGAACATCTTCGCTTTTCGCTTCGGTGTGTACTTTCGCCTCATAAGACCCGATTAGAGTGCTGTGATGGGAATCAATACTTTCTTTGCCACCGAAAACTTCATTAAAACTAAGCAACTGCTTGCTGGAAGGAAACAGCTGATTCACACAAGCGCTGTTGAGTGTGCGACAACGCCGCAAAAGATCAAGCAATAATAAAGTTTGAAGTGATTCTTCCAAAAGGCTCTGTTTAGTGTAAAACGCAGGCTGTCTCAAGAGATCGTTAAGGGAAACCGGGAGTTTTATCCTACATATACTTGTTGGAGGGAAATCCCTATAAAGTCGCTTGGTAAAGAAAATGCTAGAGTCACAGATGATTCGAGCACAGTCCTCCGACTTACACATTTCTTGAATTTGTCTTATCAATGGTGGTATAACATAAGTCATGGCTTCAAGCACCAGTATGCTCTCTTCCGCGTGTTCAACGAAAAATCCAGTGATCGTTGTCTTAGGCTGATCCTTATTTCGTTTTAACTCTTGTAAAGTCAGGTTAAGTTTGACACAGTCAGACAGCCTAATGGACAGCAAGGATCCTCGAGATGTCGATGAGCTATTACGGAAAAACTGCACGCTAGGTCTAATGCCAACCATGGAATCAGACAATTTCTCTTGTAGTGTGTGATTCGTTCTTTTGATTAGTTCAACTATTTGGTTGTTAAAGCTATTGTTTTTAAAAATTAAGACTGCACGATGTGATATGTTAGGTATTTTTAACAAATGGTGATCTTCGGGACTAGTGAATTGATATGGAGTACTTACTCTCAGTTTAACTGTAGAATAATTCTCGATGAAAACTGATTCTGGGATAGGTCCCACTGTCGAGAACTTTGACAATATATTTTTTCTGTGCTTGTCGTTTTCTCCACTTTCCGCAATCTCAGAAAAATCGCAAGTTGGATCCCAGGACGAGAGGGGAGACGAGGTGAGGACTTCGCAAGCATCAACGACTTTATGCCCTTTAATGAGATGGATCAAATTGAAGACTGCTGACCCGATGAACACCTCCGGGGAGTAGGCTGTGGGTTTGTAGTTCAGGAACATCTCGTGACCCGGCGTGGATATGAAGGGGTCCGTCTCCCGGTCACCGAAGATGCACGGCGTCACCTCCTGTTCTTTTTCCTCTTTCTCTCCGTAGATCTTGACAACAAACCTACGAGTCAGTAGAGCTTCTGCGACTGCCATCATTGAAGGCCTCAGCATGATCGTTTCATCGTCCCACTGTTCTTCTGGACTACTAAGGAAGAACACTCTTGTTTCATTTATCTCGATGGTCTCCTCGGGGAGACACTTTTGGGTTTCAACCTCATCTAAAACATCCACGAACTCGTAGCGAGCAAAGATTTTGCTCACATTAAGCTGTCGCAGGTAAGACAATGGGAGTGCTTCGAATGCACGAATATTAACGACGAAAGGAGCAAAAGTAATGTCTTGTTCATCGGTTAAAATTTTTGAGGAATTTATGTAGACACCTGCATATCTAAGCGATGGAGAAATTTCTTTTTGCTCGGCAAAAGCATTGTACCTGCCCGCTACGAGTAGCTGGGCATCGATAGACAACTGACCGGTATCTCCATATCCTGATTCTCCTTTTCCTTTTTTGTCAGGTTTCTTCTCTTTAGCATTGGCTGCTTTTTTACCCTTCCCTTTTTGTGGAACCTCCAGCGGTTCTACTGTAGCTGGGAATGTAGCTGTGATGTTTTGAATTTTTAACTCTATACTCTTCTCACATGGTTTCACTTTTATAAAAGTCACAATCGATTTGGTTGTTGGACGAGAGATTCTATAAGTGTCAAACTTATCGTTCGAATCACCGTATTTTTCATCAGGAGGATCAACTTGATGAAGCTCTGCGAACCACCTCGTCCTTTCCTCATCTTTATCCACTTTATTGTTGCAAAAAATAAATTTTTTAGACCAATCATTGACAACTGAGGACATCATCTTCTTGCTGTCCTGAGAGAAAGTGAATATTATTTCACTTTCTTTGAATTTTACGATGTCATCGTTGTCCAAGACGTTTATTTTGTGGATTATTTCAAAGTATACCCAAACAAGATCATTAGTGATAAAGGTTTTAACAGAGCGACTGTCCTCTTTAGTAACGATTTTTGCGGCTTCTCCCCAGGTGACGACATTAATTTCTATCGTGGGAATAACATCCTTAAACAAAGAGTACTCGATGCGGCACCACTCTCTTGCATTCTCGCCACAGTTGACCACGTTATCGTCTTTTTCTTGGTTTGGTTCAACATTCGGGACGTCCTGTGCTTCTGTTTGTTTGCCTTTATTGTCCCCTTTTTTGGTTGGTTTACTTGCCTGTTTCGCCTTCGGTTCTTTCTTTGGGGGTGGCTCTGGCTTCTTAAAACAAATTAAAAACTTTATACAGAAATTAATCATAGATTTACTTGCTTTGTTCTACGAAAATCAAAAGCTAGTCGGAAGACAAGCATTTTTTGTAAATATAGAAAATCCCATATAAATGAAATTATTACACAATTAGGTTATATTAGATCAATACCAATCATATGATTTTGCAAAATACTATAGTATATACTGTATACATTGTATATATTTATATTTTTTATTTTGAATTAACATTATTGTGAAGTACGATGTATAAATATTTCAGACATAATTAGTGTATACTCTGCACCATAGATTGAAAGTCTCGAGCCAAGCTTATTAATTTATGTCGTGCTGCGAGTAATAAAAAACTATAATGTATCCCTTTAACTGCAATACACTCATAGTCGTCTTAAAATACGGATATACAGGGCCTTAATCATTTTAAGCAACTGTAATAAAAGAGTAAATGTATCCGACTATATTTCCCGGTCCGGCAGAAAGATCAGGGGTGTAACCTGTTGTGGACAGTTCTTGACAGTTGTGGACAGTTGTGGATAGTTTGTGGATAGTTGTGGACAATTGTGGACAGTTAGTTGTGGATAGTTTGTGGATAGTTGTGGACAGTTGTGGACAGTTGTGGAAAGTCGTGGACAGTTGTGGACAGTTGTGTACAGTTAGTTGTGTACAGTTTGTGGATAGTTGTACCGTAGATGTGGACAGTTAACGAGTAGTTGTAATGCCCGAGGTGCACGGTGTAGTAAGTTGTGTAATTTGGCACATGTAGTAACACGGCTCGCTAAATCTTCTGACCATGGCCTACAGCACTACTTGGGCCTGTTGGCTGTGGACTGCATTTTAATACGGTGTATATTGGCGCTGAAGGAATTATTCGCCATTGAACTTTATATTACATCACACATTTTTCATTCCTAAATATTTCAGCAAGTTTTTGGGCTATTTGCACAAATAAATGATAAACCGGGTTAAATATAATCTGGATTAGAACAGTTTAAATCAGCTGGAGGTGTAAGTTATAAGTTTAAACTATATGCATTGGCAATTAACTGACTTTTAGGCTAATGAAGATCAGGTTTGAACTAAAATAGTGCAAACGACCTTTATTTATTCACTCACACATTTTATTAAGTTTGAATAACATTTTTAGGGAATAACTTGTACCCTGAGGTTAACTATTGAGAAGAAATTATGAGAGTTTAGCCTCTTGTGAAACCAACATACTAGAAACTTTCCATCTGATATATTCGACTAACGGATTTCTATAAGAGTCCTACTTTTATATCGAGAAATCTACTTTTTCCTACGACTGTCCGTGAAAACAGTTGTTTACGCACTCGATACTCGTCGCAAAACAGGTGATTGCCGTATTCAATTTACTTTGCGCACGCTAGATTTACTTTGCGCACGCTAGATTTACTTTGCGCACTCCAGTGTTTAAACATTAGAACACAAAACCAATTTGCATTAGCCAGCAAGGAAACGTTGATTAGTCAGGAATTAAGTTGGCGACACTGTATATAAACATCTGATCTATTGTTGTCCATGTGGTCGTTTTCTATTGAATCAACATAAACATAGTCTACAAACCAGCTACAGGTGAGCTACCGGTACGTAAGTTAGGTGCGCAATGATCAACTATGACAGTGACTTTAGTGATTTAAGTGACTTATTCCATGACGATCTTGCTAAGACTGCTAAAACAGTGGCGTTAAATCTTCTGCATGAATAATCCAATAATTTTTTAACTAAATGTAGGAAGTGCATAATACAGGATATCATTAATATCACTATCTTGAGACAGGGACCTCACATAGTGGGTATTTTAACGTGAATATTAAACGTTTATACTTATATAAGAAATATTTGGCAGTCGTAGGAAAAATTTAATATGCAACTCGTGCGAAAAGTGCTTTCACTGCACTCGAGAGAAATTATTCCGCACTCGCCTGCGGCTCGTGCATAAACATTTCTCTCGAGTGCAGCAAATCGGCACTTTCCGCACTTGTTGCATAAATAACTATTATCTTCCCACTACAGCCCAAAACCTTAATAGCAAAAGCGTGGCCTAGTATCCTATTTTTTGAGCAGCTATGACATTTATACGAAGTAAAGCTCCTATGGAGTTATTTTCGTCGTAAACTGGTTGTATTTTATCATACTATAATATTTTAACTACGATAGAAACTGTAAAATTACAGGCTACTTTGTATTGCTACTATGAAAAAAAAAAAAAAAACATTTTCCTCCACCTACTATCTAAAGCCGTATTTTACTCCTTGGAATAGAGTAGTAAAGTACTAATTTCTATCCCATGTGACTTGAATACTTAATCTTTCTACCTAGGGAAAACTCGAGTTTTTTCGTACCACGGGGCTAAAGTTAGTTACATAAGAATAACATTAAAAGAGAGATTAAAAAGAACATGAGCCACAGTCAGCTGTTTTGTGTATTTGTTTCGTTACTCATTGTTGACTAATAGCAGCTGTAGCTGCTGCTCACCTGCTGACCATTCAGTCAGCAGTGGGTGAGCAGCATCTCTAGTATTAGAGATGGCCGTGGCAGTGTAGGTGTTTGTTTACATTTTGCTTGGGTAGGCTATTAACCTAAGAAGTCCAAAACATAAGTGTAAAACTTTTGACTAGGCTTAAATTATATTTTGGTTTTTTCGTGTTCTTCAAAATTGATATGGCCTACCTTGTGTGTTTTTATGTTGATGTGACAGATCCAGCTTGATGGAGCAAGGGATCATATGAAGGTAAAGTTAAATTATCTACGGTAGGCCTATTAGGCCTAAATTTTATTCGTGTAGGTGGAGGAAAAATGTTGTGTGCATCAAGGGACTAAAGTACTTTTCTCCCTCAGGGAAATTGTCGCCCGAAGGCTTCGCCTTCGGGCGACAACACTTTCCCTTCAGGGAGAAAACATTGTACTTTAGTCCCTAGAAGCACAAATAACTATTGTGGAGTCATTTAGTCAGCATTACAAAATATGTTCATTGAATGTGATTTTCGCCTTTTTAATTTGATAATGTAGTGAGAACACCGAGATTCTTCAGTTTCTGGTGCTTATGAAAACAAAATGGGTGATTTATTTAACATTCCAAAATGGTTGTTTGTGCGAAGATATTGTGATGATAAAATGTAATTAGCATAGACATGTATAAACCAATTATTATTGATTAAGCAGCAAGAAAAAAATGGGATGTGATTCCTCTTAGTAAATGACCAGAACTAGCAAAAAAGGTACGGTTCAAGGGATTTGACCGCGGTTTCGCCCCATAATCCATAGTCATTGCTCCAGCTCCACTTTGGTACAAGGAGTTGCACAAGTCCAAGGGAAAGCGGAGAAAGTTGGGCCGGCGATCTACAGATCGATCGTGGTTACATCACCGGTGGTACCGGTAGTAAACACTCTGCGACCGTAGTAGGTGGTAAACAGTTCAGGGACCGGTGAAGTGACCGGGAGTTATCACCGGTAGTAAACTATAACCGGTGCTGTGACGAGTGCAGTACCTGGTGTAAACATTACTGTGATCTCTTCGGTGCCCGGATGTGACGAAAGTCTGTCTATTCAGTGATTATTTTTAGACCGTTTAAAATCGAAACCACGACTTTAGACAATATCCTCGCTCAGCAACGGTAGGTTAATGAGCCAAGACCGCGTCTTTGATCAGCGCCGCTCAAAGGCGCATTGGCAGATTTTGTCACCCCAATCCAAAACAAACAAACTTCTACAAGTGTTTGAGCTCGCGAGAGGTTCTAAATAACTATTCCTCAAGGTGGCTTTTCATAATTTCACTCCTTTGTATTCGGCAACTGCCGTTTCCCGAGACAGCCACCGTCCTCAACGGATCATACATAACCCACATTTGCAACTCACACGTTGTTTATCGTCAACTGTAAACCAGTGTTTAACCCTACAGACATATCCCTGGTACACCTCCCACAATTTTCACACCCTTCAACCACGAGGGCCTAATGGAATGCTATGTTGTTTTGCACCATAGAATCTAAATGTAGACACCCTTGTTGGCGGCAAACCTTGCTCTGGTGGGAGGAAGAAAGGACTACTGCCACTCGCGAAGGGTCGTGCAGCCTCCGTCCCAGCCGGACCAACAGACCTACGGTCCATGAGGGAACGAAGGGATTCTTCTAGCCAGTGGCGCCAGCAGGGTTGACCACAGGCTGGTTGCTGGCCCGAAATACTCATTGTACGATGGTGCATCGTCTCATCATTGCGTATTAGTAATACTGTTGCACCTGACGTGACCCGCTCGCCAGAATGTACTGCCGAGATTCTGGGGAACCGCGATCACCCTTAAGAAGGACTTAGTGGGGGATAGGCTACCCAATTCACCTGGCCGACACCAAAAATACTCGATGGCGACGATAACTCCCTATAGGACAGTGACTGATCCAGCTCTGCAAGAGCCTCCGCCAAACACCGCCATTTCACGCAAGACTGGCCTGCTAACCACCCCCCGACAACCCACCTGAAGAGACGTTAGAAGAGCGGAGTTCCAGGGTGGAACCTACCGGTTTAACGTCTTACTGGAGAACGAGATCTGGTTTTGACAGGACACGCGTACGCAAAAATAAATAATTTTACTGTTGTCTCATAAACCTTAACTAAAAGAATGCCATTTTAAGTTGCGCCCAAAATTGAAACATAAACAAATTCATTGTAATTAAAGTTTACAAAACCTGTACTATTTTGCAGTAGTGGTACTGATATCGGTGACAGGTATGTAGGAGTATTTTACCGGTTCACGTTCGAGGCTGCCGAGCAAGACGTTATAATCACGTGACCACCATCCGAAACCGAACGTCACGGTAATTTTAGGTTTATGGTTCGGTGGCAACCGAGTTCTTTTCATCAACGAAACTGTAATATATCTAAATCATTATTTATGGCCCTTATGGCCCGCATTACTATTTTATGGGTGAAACATTATTCATACCCATGTCAAAGTTTGTTTGAACGAATTAATTCATGGTCAGAGTAAACCAAAATTAATCGCACTAAAAACTAACAGTGTTATTCACATTTGGATAAAGGTGCGATTTTTCAACTCACATTACAAGTATTACTACAAGCAAGGCCGAGTTTACTTGCACAGTGAGATAATTTCCAATGAATTAAATCAAAACTGCCCCTATTTCCGAGGCGAATAATTGGTTGTAAACAAGTGGCGGGTGAAAGCTCGTCGGGTTGTCGTCCTGTGGCGGGTCCAAGGTGAGTGAGCCGCCGGAGGACCGTCCCGGGGAGGCTCCGGATCACCGGAGGCCCGGGGGAGTGACGACACCATCCGGTTCAGGGACGGGAGCGTCGGATGTGGCGCGTGGCACGGGTTCGAGAGATGAACGACGGAGTTCCGACGTTTTGGAAACATCCTGGGAACAATGTTGTACTAGCCTAGTGCAGTTTCTTCCACACTTTTAAAATTTGTTAAAGATAAATATATTCTCCTTAATAGAGCCTTGTGTTAAAATTAAAAATAATTTCAGGAATTACTTTTCAATATTTTTAACTTTTAACATTCGGTTCAATATATTACAAGTGATGAAGTAAATATTATGTACTGTAGAAGAGAGTTACTGTTGTAATGGTTTATGAATTTTCTAGCCTCACTTTGGAAATTTTGTTTTCTCTATTCTAATAACATGTCAAATACAGCGTGAAATAAACAAATGTAACGATGTAAATGACTCAGTGAATGAAATAAATTACAGCAATTAGTTGTTTGAATATATGGGTACATTTTTAACTATTTAACTAGCCGTTTTGTGCCAGCAGAAAGTATTAACAATCCGACAAAGTTCTTAAATTTGTGAACAGAGGGAAAATCTTAAAAGTATAAATCATTGGTGAAATAGAAGAAACTGAATTAAGTCGCTATTTAACGGTCCTTTCAACGGTTCTTAGACAGAAACATGACTGCACCTCAGACAGGACGACTCACCTGTATAAGTTATAAGTTAAAAAGTTAAATGTATAAGTTAAAATGTATGTAAAATGTTATGTATAAGTTAAAAGACCTAGGGGAAGGTCAGCTAGTATCGGACAGCGGGTAGTATCGGACAAACGCTGTTTCCAGCTTTTACCGCTAGAGACAGGACTGACTAGGACATCACCAGAAGCATCAAGGAGAAAGACTATGTGACCGCCATTATGCGTTTCGTACCTCAATAATCGTCTGCGCTGTGACATTTCTTTTTGTCTTTGTGACAATTTCTGTGCACGTACGTATGTTTGAGACATCAATGTGCTAAACTGAGTCAAAACTTTTATGATTCAACACCACTATTTGATAGTAAAGAGGCTTTACTTTGTTTTGTAGGTGAATGGTTATTTTAGTTTGGTTATTACGGAAGTGGTAATCAAAATGGCGGACCATGTCAGTCGGGTAGTATCGGACAACCTCGCGTAGGGTAGTATCGGACAGAATGGATAGGTTGTAAATTGTTGAAATAATTGTAAAAAAACTTATCGTAATCAATAATTAACTCCCATTATTTATTTTTAGGTTTTCGAACATCATTAGAGAGAAAATTAACAAATAAAAAGCACAACGATAGACTTAAAAATATAAATAATGGACCAAGGCCTTCAAAGGAGGAAAGTAAGAAAGTTTTGAAAAAGGCAAAAGACATAAATGTAAAAAATTACAAAAATGCAATTACAGTTTGAAGAAAAAAGTAGGTCTGAAACACATTGCATTATTTGTGATGAGACATTTCAATAAAACTGGATACAATTTTCACATTGAAAGGGTTGGCCTCCCGAAAACTGTGCTCAGCTTGAGGACAGCCATCTCTATTATAAGTGTATGATATTTGTGTTGGGCACGAAGCAAAAAAGGAAAGACTTTAAATGGAAACACCAACAATGTTTTGAGCCAAAGTGATCCTTATTTTGTGACTTTGAAACTCAATTTCCCTTATTTAGACTTAAGGTTATCAGCTAAAAAACAGTGAAAACCAATTTTTTAAAAGGTACTTATATAGTTAAGTTTTTTATAGTGTTGAAACAATTTGAAACACTAACGATAAAAGTGTGTTTTCAGGCTGCAAGTGGTTTTATTTTAGCTACAAGCAGTTGCAGTTAACCCTGTCCGATACTACCCTCCAAAAATCAAAGGGTCCCAAAAGTAAAGGTTAGAAAAAGTGTGGAAAAGTTATTCATTCTTTCATACAATAATTATTATATTAAATGTGTGGATAAATAACATTTCAAACTTTGATATTTTGCATAGTAAATTATCATTTCTTTTATCACTAATTAGAAAATCGAAAAATAGCTTAAGTGTCTGATACTACCCGACCTTCCCCTACCTGAATTAATCGTGTGATAATTTTAAATAAAGTTTTTTAAATTTGTTGTCATTATTTTTTACAGATTTTATAACCAGATGTAATTGGGGAGAGAGTGAATAGTTGATTAGAATGCATTTCAATTTAGGAACATGTTTCCTCTCTTAACAATACGTTCCACAATATGAATAGAAAGTTGGATTTCTAATTCGCAAGGAAAACAAACAGGTACAAGATTTGACAATGGAAGCAATACGCAACTATTGCGAAAATAGATAAACAGGAAAATTCAGATATTTTTGTAAATAGATTGTTTGTCATTGAGATGACAAGGATTTCAAGAATAAATGACAATGAAAGCCGTAGCCCAACGACAGCAGTGATGATTCACAAATTCAAGTTGATGATCAGTTTACAGTAAATCCTTGCCTTGATGTATTTATGATTAATGATTAATAACATAGCAAGGCATTGAAGGAGAGTCGTTGTCATCATTAATTAAATACACCAACACCGATCATTCAAATAGTGGGTGAATGTAAAAGACAGACAGCACAGCGGCATTGTTATTAAACACGTTCGCTGCGGCATGTAACCGATCGGTTACAAAGGCGTTCCTTCGCGGGTGCGGGTGTATCCGATCGGTTACATATGACAATGTCAAGATAATGCGACTGCTTTTCCTCTAGCGTTTGAGAAGGAAACACATATGTGCATTAACGTGTAGGTAAGGGTATTGAGCTTTTAGATTACTTGTGATTAGAATATATTCTACAGGTTTTTAATTTCGCGCTATCGTTGGAGGAATGTAAATATAGTTCAGCGTGGAGGTTGAGTTTCGACATTTTATATGCCGCAGCGAACGTGTTAAAGAGCGTCCGATGTGGCATAGTTTCGGTAGTAGGTCATCAGTAGTCCATACTACAGATTGTGCAAAACAATCATGAGTGGTTAATACTTCAAAATTTGAGTTAAAATTTTAGACAACACTTATAATTTGTTCAATGAAGAACAAGTAACCAGTTTAAGTATAAAATAATCATTAAAATCGAACATGTACGCAAAAAATAATTATGAGTACAATAAAGTGCGTAGAATAAATTTTGTCAAACAAAACTAATAAAGACAAAATCCACGATAAATACTATACACATCATTTTTAGCGAATTTCCCATATAGGGAGGAAGCTATCCATACCGAGGTAGGTCTCGTGGTAAGAACTAAACCCGGAACTATGATACTTTTTCGTTTTGAGGCGCCTAGTGGAAGGGATAGTTAGTTTTGGGGGGTTTGAACCACAACAATAGGGTTTTTTGCGAATTTCATATTTAATTTAAAAAATTTTTAATTTTAATTTTCACTAATGGAATTAGCTTAAAAACACACACACACACACACAATTTAGGATTTGAAAGCTTTGCTCTATCTCTATTGGTTACCGGGATGTTAAAAAGTGCAAAGACAGTACATTGTATTTTGGGGTTCCAATGTTAATCTTATGAAAAATAAGGGTGTGTTAATATTTCACTTTGTACCCAATATTTTTTATTAAACTTAGTATTTAGTTTCATTTGGGAGAGTTCCGTTTATTTGTGGTAAAAAAGTGATTTTTTAATTATCATGGCAGCAAACCTGCATACCCTTTCCCCATGTTAATCATATGGAGAATTGGCAAACTAGTTTGTTTACGGACACATATTTTGTAAACTTAGTATATGGCTTCATATGGTCGAAATAAATTTTTATGCTAAAAATACCCAAGGCTATTAAATAAGATTGAAAAATACCTACTTTCAGAGTTTTCCATGGGAGCATACCTGCACACTCTTTCCCTATACTGTATTTATCATATGGAAAATAGACATTAATTTCCTTGTTTATGAGCACATGATGAAATTTTGTTTACGGGTTTCAAAATTAATATTACTAATTTGGAAATTCTCTGAGTACGACGTAATAATTTGGAATTTATCTGCTGCGACGAGGTGTATATATTTATTTATTTATCACGATTTCTCATCGTCGATAGCAATGTCGAGTTGTTAAACGAGTGATAGTCAAAGACTTGTAAGCCCCTATAAAATAAGCAGAGGTAATCGTAAACCAAATGTTTTCACAAGGGAAAATATGCAGTCATAAAATAATGTTAAAGCAGTGACTACAAAAAGCAGTGTCTTATTACTTCTAATGAACCTACCAGGATTTAAAATACAAAACGATTATAAACTTCGTTATGAATAATCATAACCTTATAGGATAACAAACATAAAACAAAGGGGACTCGTTAAAATACCCGGGAAGATGGTTCGCCGGTGACTTGCATGTTGGTGCTTAAATGACGCAACAGCGGTGGTTGTGTACAGCATAAGGCGATGCGGGGGTCACAAAACACACACACACTCACACCAGAGTCGGCGTCGTCGTCGGTGCATCGCCATCAAAGCCTGGACACAGCGATGACCTTACGCAACAACGCAACTCCAGCTGCGATCATTGGGTAAGAGACGAGGAGAACAGACGAGTGGAGAAAGTGACTCAGTTTATTGATTGGGTAGTGGGAAGCGCTTAGTGATTCCAAAAGGTCTGCTTTTTGACAACCAAATAAACAAACTTACTAATTGTGGTTGTGGATGCGATATTCCCTGGTGGGGATTAACGTCCGCACTAGTGAAAACTAGTTCATCCATAAAGACCATCCTCATAATTAGACCAATTCGTACAGATGAGGTCGAAATTGTGGTTTGGATCCCACGTTAAACTGTAGGTCCTAGATACCATGGGCTATTAGACTATTAATTAACAGTCCTGTCTATGGAGAATGTCAGTAACAAGACTCCAAGATCGCGCCACAATCATCCTACACTCATCTCTTATTCATATCCTATAGTATAATACGGGCAATGTCTGAAGGGATGTGCGTTCCACGATCTCGAAATCTAGCGGTTAGAATTTTCTTAAACTTTGCATTTCAGAGTGTTTTGGTCCAAAAATAAGTTTAGAAACAGCCAAAATCCCAAGAAAAATCGAATTTGGTCTAAATTTAAGTTTAAAAATCGTAATATTTAACATTGGTCTTACGGGTTGCTATTTTGGTAACGAAATAACCACAAAAAAGTAAACAAAAATAAAGGAACATTAGTTTTAAGCAGTAAAACTAATGTTCCCAAACCCAAAATATTGTTCCCAAACGTCCCGGATTTTAAGGGACAGTCCTTTATTTCGTAAATTTGTCCCAAGTCCCGGAGAGAAGTCATCCGGGACAGTAAATGTCCCGTACTTGACAAAAATTATAAATTTATTCATGACAAATTTAGTTACAATGCGAGTTACATGCCACCAAAATTACCCAAATTACCAAATTAGATTTTTGGGCAACCTCAAAATTACAAAACTGTTCGCTTGTCGTACATACAAACAGCACCGACCGCCATGGTTGGCGGAAAGCCAACCAATGTCTGCCGCCAATAGAGAGTTTTTGCAACATACGGTAAATCTTACGGTAAACGCTAAACGCTATTTTTTAATTGGCAAATTTACGTATATTACGTTAAACCGGATAGTTGAACTGTATGAAAGATGTCTAATGGTTACTTTTGATTACTTTTCAACGAGCTTTTGTATACCTTCAAGCAGCAAAAGTAGCTAAACAAGCCATTATTTAAATAGCGTATAGCGTATACCGTATTCATTTACCGTATGTGCAAAAACTCTCTATTATCATTGTACGATAATCGTAATTTTTCGGAACCTTTTGTGGTTCAAGTCTCGGAAAAACTCTTCCGTCTGCACAGCGTACGAACTGCAATAGTATATTTCGTCACTAGTCCGGAAAGTGGTCGTTATCGGTGCAAGATCGAGTTTCAAGTACGAGGCGATGCCGAGTACTTGAATTCGATCGAGCACCGATATACCACTTTCGGACGAGTTACGAACAGTACTTTTCATCATACCACCTTTAATAAACATACAGTTTGGATACAAATTAATAAACTTTAACCTATATACCCCCTCTTACGTTGTTATTTGTTTATCTTGTATTTGAACTATTTACAACTAAACAATCAGCTGTTATACATTTATATATTGGAGTCAACGAGGTTTAAGTTACTGTAAGCAGAATAGCAGCGCTAGTGGTGTCAAACATTGGAAGTTTTTTTCCGGCTTAGTCCCGAAAACCACTGTTTCGAGGACTAGTCCCGAAAACTTTGTTTACCAACACGTTTATCCAACCCACCGGGAATCAACTAGTTTCGACCACAGCTGACCGTTCCGAAAACAACGTTTATCGCAATGGTATGATGAAAAATAATTTTGAAGTGTAAGAAACAAGGTTTTTTTTGTATTATAGTACAGGTTTTTAACTAAACATTTTGAAAATTTATAGCAATTTTTAACTAAATCTTAAAACCGAATATTCGCGTAAATATAATAATAATAATAATTGCTAAGGTCCAAACTTGAAATAAAATTATTAAAATAAAAAATATATTCAACTGTTTTCGAAAAACGGGTTTTGAAAATTATCGCAAATAATGTTATTTTAGTGAATATGGGAAGTCCCTTTGATGACTGCGGTCTGTGAGACCGTAGATTATATTTGTTAAATTAGCACAATGAGAGTTTCAAACAATAAATAAACGGTATCAGATAACTGACACATACTTTCTCCCAAGAATATGAAAACGTGTTAAAAGCCTCAAAACATTAATGTCTTGATGGCTCAGTCGGATAGCTACCAGCTGAGCAGCGCTCGTTTGACCCTACGCGCGTCTGTGACTTTTAACAACGTACTGTGTTTACCGCTAAACGAAAAATTGAATTTTCTCAGCAACCACTTAACGTAGAGCAATAATTAAAAATACTGGATTATTTAGTTTTTTGAGCTTGATTTAATGGTGTTAAGTAAAATTTATTTCGAGACAACAGCTATTTTGAAAATCCAAAACATTGATTTTTTAAACACTTTTTACTCCATAAATTTGAACGCGAATTTTCTCGGAGATGCGGGTGGTGTCATTTTATTCACCATTCTAAGCTCAATAAACCACAAAATTTTAATCAAAATCGTTAGAGCCGTTTTTGAGAAATTTGGATTTTTGACGATTTTTGAGGGTTTTTGGGGGTAAAATACCCTTAAAAATCAAAAATTCAAAAAAACGAAAAAAACGCCTGGAAGTATTGTGAGTTTGGACCTACATACCAAATTTCACCAAAATCGGACCATTGGGGCATTCTCTAGCTCTGTTTACATCCAGACACACGGACACACGGACACACACACACACACACACACACACACACACACACACACACACACACACACACACACACACACACACACACACACACACAGAGACATCACTCTGAAAACCACTTTTTTGGACTCAGGGGGCATCAAAATGGATAAATCCACAAACAACTCAAATTCGAAAATTTTGACGAAAACAATACTTTCTCCATATACTATGGTATAGGGGGAGAAAGTAAAAATTAAATCTCATTCAACAATAAATCCATGTAATTCTGCAATTTTTCTCAATGTTATGAACTTATTATGTGTTATTTAAATCGTTTGGGTTGGTGACGGCAGTCCAACAGACGGACAATTAGCGATTCAAGAACATGATGTGTAACGTCGGTTCACCAGACCGCTCACGTTTTTAGGGACTTTGGTGACAGATAAAGTAAATCGCAGCTACTCTGTCTCACTCTGAATGAAGTTTGTCGCATAACTCGAGCGAGAGCAAACCCAACCTATCTATCGGTTAATTAAGCGGTGAACTAAGACCGAAATTTGGATTGGTCTCAAAGACTGTGTGGCACCACTGTAGAGTAGGTATACAGTAAAGTGGTCGTCCGTTCAGAAAGAGAGGTTGTATTTAAATCTTAGTGTATTATGATTCTTGGTGTAACGCTATATAGCAAATTTTAATATTTGTCGAAACTATCCTCTCTGCACTACTTGTAAATTGTTACATTGAATACTGAGGTAACCGTTGATTATACAGGCGGGAGTCTTTGAACTCTCTACCGACTTTTACAGGACCAAATACAAGCCAAAATATCATATTTAAAATTTTCAAAACTCCATAATTACCCGGACAGCCACCATTTTTTTTTTTTTTTTTTTTTTTTTTTTAAGAATCTATCTTCTTATTTCTATAAGAGTTTCGTCTGTTACGTCCCTTTTTCTCTCGACCTACTGAACCGATTTTTAAGATTGAGGTGTCATTTTAAAGCTTAGGATATAGCGCAGTGACGAATCATAATTAAAAAGGTCATATCGTTTCGGGCTTCGCCCCCCTCGCCTTTGATTTATTTCTAGAGGGCGATTTAAAATGTTGACCAACTTTCATTGCAAGTTCTTTAATGTGAATTGTAATTTAACAGCTGATTACCTTCAGATGAATTTTAAAAGCCAGATAGTAAACAAAATTAGATCTCTGTCACTATTCACGTACTGTAGGTGAGTTTCACATACAGAATCATAAAATGCGCAATCTGCGCACGGGCCACCTCGTAATTATTAATTTAAGAATGGCTTGATTTAATAATTTGAAAGTCGGTACACAGCTTTTTTAAGTAAAGACCTAGATGGAAAAATATTAAACTTTTTATCATTATTATTTTCAAAATGGCGGCTGTTTAAAATCTTTAACATTTATGTGGTATAAAAACCACATAAGGTAGCAAAGTTTATGTTATTATGTGTTTTATGGTACATTTAATTTTAGATCCAACTATGTAAATATATGAAAATCGGTTCATAAATAAGTGAGATAAAACGGTTTAAATACAAAAAGTCACTCATTTGAGCTGGTTACCGTGCGAAAAGCGCGGTTGCGGCGCCAGCTCAACAATGGTTTTTTACCAAAACCGCTGACGGTGAAGCGGTACGACATTGACTAGCCTCAGATAAATTGCTCTTTCTCCCTTATTTATAAACCGATTTTCAAAATCTTTACATCGTTGGATTTTAAATGAAATTTTCAACAACAAAAAACACACATAGTAACATAAAGTTTGGTACCTTATGTATTTTTTATGAAATTTAAGGATAAAGATTTTAAACAGCCGCCGCCATTTTGAAAATATGAAAGAGAAAAAGTTTACAATTTTTCACAGCTAGGTCTTTATTTAAAAAAGCTGAGTACCAACTTTCAAATTATTACGTCAAGCCATTCTTAAATTAATAATTATTCTGTAAATAATTCAAAATGGCGGCTGTACGGGTGACTATGGAGTTTTGGAAATTTTAAATATGATATTTTGGCTTATTTTTGGTCCAGGAATAATACCTGTAAAGGTCGGTAGGGAGTTCAGAGACACCCTGTGTAGGAAGATAATCTTTTTTTACCATCAATAATTTGATGTGGAAAATTATTCTTCATTTGACCGTATTCGCCCGAGAGGTCCTGGGCCTTTAAATTGTAACTTTGTGCGGTTGAAATGTTGTGAAGATGACAAAGTAAATAAAACACTGTGGTTTATCACTTCCGAAAAAGATGGAAAAATTAATATTTTTATTGATAAGCAACCTTAAAAAAATTAAATGAAACATGTTCTAATTATTGGTTATTAGATTAAAAACTTTACCTGGCTCAACAAGGTAACTTTGTTGTTTAAATCGTAACTTTGTTACGATTTAATGGGTTAAATGTTTAACAGTTTAAATCGAAGGCACAGAGAATCATTACATTCGCATTTTAAAAACTACATGTAAATTGGGTGGAGAGCCCTTTGAAAAAGAAAAATCTCTCGGTTTCTTAAACGTTTTGACATCAACATCTGTGAGTCGTACTCAATAGAGAATTTTGATTCAGGAAGTAAACGAAATTCCCTGTTAGCTGTAAATTCTGCTTAAATACCTGCATTGTGGTCACGAATTCAATGGACGACAGACAAAGAGTTTGTAATAATTTGAAAATGGGTTATCTTTAGACAAACCGTTGAAATATGTACATTTCATTATACGCTGCAAATCGTTTAGTACAATATCCATTTTAGATTGTACTAATTTTCGATGCATCTTGTCTAAAGCAAACACAATGTGTTCCAGTGGCGGTACTCACTCTTGAGCTCCCTGCCCTCGCTGGTGCACGAGCCCTCGTCCATGAGACAGCGGATGTAGGACGACAGGATGCGATCATTGTTGAGTATCTTGTCGACGTCGATGCTGTCGAACTTGTTGGTGTAGGAGGTGTTGGCCGCTGCCACCGCCGCCACCAGCGTCGCCAGGAGTACCAACGTAGCAGACCTCATGGTGTTGTCCTGTGGTGCCGGCCGGGCGCGTGGTATATAACGCCCCCCCACCCCCGGGAGGTTGTCGTCGTTGCATCACCGGGACGGGGTCTAGGGAACTCCGCAGCTTCGTGGAAGTAGTGTGGAAATGTTGTAGGAAGTACTGGTAAGGGGAGTAGTTTGTGTAGGAGTAAACATTGAAGGAGGCCTTCAAAATGTAAGAGAAAGTTTAAAAAGCTCACAGGTTTTAGAAGCTAGCCTATATGTCGATTGTAAAAACCTTTTTCATAGGTCGGTGGAGAGTGATCAACATTTTGCAATTTTTTTATAAAATGAATACAATGTTGTGACTATTAATTAAGGTGAGCTAACTAGGGTAACCCTGAAAATATCATAAATATCTGAAATATCATTATTAAAAAATTAAATAATTAACTTTGTCAACAACTAATTTCTCTAACATTAATTTTTAACACAATAATTGTTATTGATTCCCATCTCATGGGGGTTTAATGTTACACATTGTATAAATTGAACTTTTTCACTGTTCCTGTGAAGACGTTGTTTTTTTAGGTGCCATTTAAGGCTACTTGCCGGTAACTCTCTACAAAGCTGCAAGTTATTTCTCTGACCTGAGACTGACGAGCAGCTTAAAATCTACATTGTAATTACAAAGTACACAGCAGAGACGCCCCATTAAAAAATAGTTTTCACCCGAAAACCATAAACGAAAACAAATTACTTATGGTAAGATTACGTGGTTCTGAATTGTCGGTCACCGTTGCAAGTTAAGCTCATTGTTTTTGTGTGGAAATGGACGGAAAAACAAATCAACTCCTTGAGGAATAGGATCTCTCCTGCTTGAAAGAGACATGACTATTTGAGATCGTTAATAAGGATTTCTATACTGCAATTCTTTACTAAGCAATATACAACTCAAACCATTGAGTGTTCTGTTCTGCTGCTAGCCACGACGCAGCCAGTGACGGCTGTCAAGTAAATGATGGATTATAGCAGGATGTCAGGAACACCGACAGCGACTGAATGGCAAGGGTATTCATCTACAAACTATCAAGGTTCAAGGCTTCTCAGTTTGGAAGTGAATTGACGAGTGTTGGCTAATGGAAGCGGAAGGTAAATCCTTCACAAAACATTGATGTGTTGTAGTGAGTTGTAGTATATATGAGGTCTAAATTGTGGTTCGGATTCCACGTTAAACTGTAGGTCCCTACGTGTCGTGTTGTTTCGTCCAGTGTCGTTTCGGACAAGTGTCGTTTCGTATAAATTCCACGAACATATGGTGAGGGGTAATTCTTTACCTGACAACTAGTGGCGTTTCGTCCAATAAACCCTATACTATTGTTTACTTAACAGGTCTACAAATACCAATTGAAACTTGGCCTCGCTGGATCGAGGGCTTTCTACGTTCACGGTTGTCTAAGAGGAAATTACAAAATAGTTACAAAATAATTAGTTACAAGTATTTTGTTACAAGTATTCATTATTTTAATTTTCAAAAAGTCTTACGAGTTGATAGCCTATATTTTACGCAATTATTAGCTAGTTCACATACGTAAAACTATTCTTCGTGATTGAAACAGGGGCTGTCGAATCGGAATATAATGGAATCCTTGCACACTTAGCTTTTCGCCTTCCCAAAAGACTTCTAGAATTAGGTGGTTAAAATAAGTAAAAATATTTGTCCATAATTCAAAAAAAGGGCTAGACGGTCAGGAATTCCCAGGTTTTCTGCTGTACGAAACGACACTAACTAATGTGTTTAATCAACTGTAAAAATGAGCTGGCCGAAACAACACTCTTTTTTATGAAAAATGGGCGTTGGACGAAACGACACTACACCGGTCCATGGCCTTTTGGGCTATTAATTAACAGTCCTGTCTAAGGAGGATGTTGGCCTTAGTCAGCAACATCGCGCCACAATCCTACACTCATCTCTCTTTCATATTCAGGTTAAAATACCCACTGTGTGAGGTCCCTGTCTCAAAATAGTGATGTAGTGATTTAGTATGTCTATGAAGTGTGGTTTTATTAGCTCGCGGAACCTATATTTAGAAACCACAAAATTACCTACTGTACTTCAAAGATAAGGATATCGTTTACAGACTCTATTGTCGTTGAGACATTAGACAGCTGTTGTACTGTAAGAACAAATGCTATCAAATCAGGTCCAGATCAACAAAAATACCTATATGTTTTTATCGTTTGACCAACGAAATGTTTGTCAAATGAATTTCGACCAGGAGGCGATCTCTGGTATAAATAAATAAACATGCAATGATAAGTTATGCTTAGTACTACGCTTATATATAAATAGGTATGGAAACAAAATCAAATATATTTTTAAAATACAATAATTACCAATACATGACAACAAGACGAGGAAAATAAAACTTTCATCACAGAATACATTGTGCCAATGAATTTAGTTACACCCATTCTGTTTTATAAATTGCAGCTAGTCCATGAATACAAAAAAGTTCTGCTGCGACAAAAGTATTGACAATAGTAGCTGTAGTTAATGTCACTAGGACCAACAGCGTTATTTTCTGTGGGCAATAGCTTCGCTCGGAAATGCAAATAAGCACAGAAAAACACTTTCAGTTTGAGTGATGTAAATTGGAGCTGGGACACAAAGGCACCTAGAGTCTGCCGCATATTGGCATTGGCAACACCTACAGTACAGTGTTGTATTGGACACCAGAACTGTGTCAACCTCTAGCTCACCGTACCGGTAGTCACTGTAGCTCACGTTCGCACATTGATAGAGCTCCCAGCTGTTGCAACTGAAACTGACAGACCCTTCACATCTATCAAGGCCTTCATGTGATTCTCAACCGCAACGACTTCATATGGTGAATTAACACTATACTTAATGGCGGAAGCTAATAGTTCCACGTAAATGAAGGGTTTAGTCGGTTCAAACGATATAATTTTCTCTTTTAATCAACAAGTTAGGTTTATTAATAATTTAGGATAAAAACCATCAGTTTTGAGGATAAAAATATGAACGTTATCACTTACTTGGTTTGGTGTAAGCTAATAAAATTTTACCTGATTCTTCTTGTTGGCCTAGTTTTTAAAATCTGTAAATTTTATTTTCCTTCCCTTCTTAATATTACCTAATTAATTTGGACAATAGACCTAACATTTTCAGAAACTGTTGGCTTGTAACTTGTTAATTGTTTGATAATTTTAATATTTTGATTTCACTTGAATTAATTTTGACTAAAGACAACTCCCTGATTGGAATTCGGCAAAAAATTCAGTTTATCTGGACCCCATTAGGGCCTAGTTTGAAAATATCCCAACTAATATTTTTTATGGGAATTTCCAGATGTTTGTTACGCTTTCACGTGAAAACTACTCAACCAATCATCATGAAACTTTGTACGTACATATTCTTGGAGGTAGAAGTAACATAGGATACTTTTTATAAAAAATACACTTTAAAAATATTTTTTTTATTTTTTAATAAATAATGAAATTTATTTGTTGATAAGAAACAAATTTAATGAAAAATTCCAATTTTAGGTTGTTTTAGTAAAATGTAACTAGATTTTTACCGCGGCTCCGCTCGCGTTACTCGTCCCCAGGTTTAGCTCGTTCGCTGCGCTCACCCGCTCTCACACTTTCTGTTTAGCTAAGTAAAAAGGTGGAAAATAATAATTGTTTGCCTATTGATATGAATTCCAGGTCCCGAAACGTTGTGAATTTTGTTTACTCATCAGTTATGGAAAATGTCCGCAACGATACTAAAAAATAACATTAACTCACCATCACCAACAATGAACTTTAAACAAAGAAAATTTGATCAAGTTATGCCAATAAAAAGGCGAGACTCAGTTTGTTGATTTTCCCTTAAGATTAACATGGGTAATCTATTTTTGGCTTTTCTCCGTAACGCGTTAAGCCAAGTTAAGATTCAAAATACTACATTGATTGTTTTTAACATCTTTTAAATGTTTTAGTTAAAATTGTTTAGACCTAATTTTGGAAATTGAGGTCCAAAAATGCAAAAACCCATTTTTACCCCTATGAAGCCCCATAAAACCCTATTCCCATAACCTGATCATGCTGGTTCGCGAACTCATGAAAATAGACCTGGTCTTATACCTTCATACCAAATATCATCTCTACGTCTGAGCATGTTTGAAAAATCTCCTTCCTATGTGGGTATGAAGCTGTTTAATTTTCTTCCACGTAATATTAAATTGAAAATTTGTACAAGTGGTTTTAAAATTGCACTTAAGGAATATTTAAATGAATATTTTTACAGCTTGGATGAGTTTTTTAATAAGAAGTAAATCTAGTTTGTTTGATTATTTTTCAACAGTTTGATTCTTTGTCGATAAGTCCTAAGCAAATGAAATATTGACTAACCAATGTACAGTATTTTGGTTTTTTTTTCTTTCATTATAAGTAATTATAGTTTTAGTTAGTTTGACAATGTCACTTGTTTTTATAGCCTTGCTCTGTAAACAAAACGTATATTTGTGACAGTAAATGAATTTGATTTGATTTGATTTTGATCATCAAAATCAGAGGTCCCCTTCAAAAGTTATCATTACCATGGACACAAATATATAAAAATTTAAAAGTGTTTAGAACAAATGGCTGAAAGCAACCTGATAACCTTCAATCAGCAAATAAATTTGTTTCTTGCTCAAAATTTTAGGAACCACATCTAATTCACTTAACAAGTCTGTTTGTTTGTGTACACTGTTCCAAGTATCATGAGTAGAGATACAACTTTCACACGTCATTGACACCATTGCTGTTGTAGGAAATATCCATATAGCTCTTCTGGGGAAGAGTAAATCGCAAGTTGTTGCCCTCATATTAACAAAACGATTGAGTCATAAAAAGAATGAAATAAATTTCATAAAAATTTGTCAACAATCATTCAGGAAGGGTTAGGGATGTCAATTCAGGACTGAAATTATGATCCTGAGGTTTTAGGATTATCAATGAATGACAAACCGAAAGATCAATCTTGGGACTCGTATATAGATACGTAAAATATTAAACTAAGTTAAAACGTTTAAGACATTGTTACTCAAATAAATTAAACACCAAATGCTCACTTTCTCGATACTGGCAAACTCTTTGCTTTTCTGACATCTAGAAATTTATAACCGACAGCTTTTGTTTGTAACACACTTCTAGTTTAATGATGTAATTTTGTTGCTGCAGTACTTCATGAAGTTAGGAGCAAAAATAAATTTCTCTGAGTGCCAGGAATCAATCAGGTGCAGATGCAAATGTGAGCAATTATAAACGTTAGAACTTAGAACGTTAGAACACTTGTGTATTCATAGTCAATGATTATATCCAAGAACATATACTATAGTGAGATGGACGAAAATAGTCCCATGGAAATTTTAACAGCTGTGTCCCCCCTCACCCCCTCTCGCCCTGCAATGTTGTCATTTGTGGTTATGTTTACCATGTGTAATATCAATGTATACAGTATACATCGGTACAGTAATATAGTATAAAAATGTTATTCAGGAAAAATTTGGCAACAATGTATTGACTCTCATAGGACTATTTTCATGAATCCTACTATAGTAATATCATATTGGACTTGGTTGTTAATTCTTTTGAAACAAAACTGATTCCATTCTCTAAATATAATAGAGATCCCAAATTGTTCCTAACACTTTTTGCTGATAACTGTTTACAGACTTCATTTATCATATACTCGCCTCCACCCCCCTCCCGCCCTCTTGGAATGTTACATTCTGAACCTCAAGCAATGTATGTTATCATGCCATGTTTACATACCCATCAGGGCCTGCACCCCTAGAACTGGGATGTCCACTACCCAATCCCAGCTCGAAGCACTGAGTTGGGTAACGGGCGTGGCTCCCTTTATCAACTGAAGTAGGGCAGCTTCGGCTGTTCCGAGCCCTGGCGGAGGTGACCTTGTGTCAATCGCGCGCTTACTGGGTGTCTCACTCCAGCCTCCCCCCAAAAGGGAGGGAATGAGTCAGGATGTCGGGGATCTGGGGCTTCCGTGCCTTCTGGGTACGGTTGCAGTGCAGCCGGCGCCTTTGGCGTGCGGGTTTCCAGTGACCTAGTTATTCCGCTTGGGATCCACCCATGACCCAAGTAAAACCTAAAATGGGGACCTCGGGATCCGGCTCAAGCCCCTGGCTTCGGCCAGTCCGGATATTGGGTTGGAATCGAGGGGGCAGAGGTTGTCGGTATGCTCGGCACACAGCTTCGGCTGTGGGGGGCCCTCCAGCCTCATCTGGGGGCGTTGCTCACAAACGAAAGCTGAGAAGTACCATGGGTAGTGGTGCCACTGTCACTCACAGCGGATGGTCATTTTGGGTTCACCGCCGGTTGAGTACCACAGGCCTAGTGAATTCCGGGTTTTGTGGGGGTCTAATCCGCCTCAATGTGATTTGGGACAAACTGTTCCATAACTCCCCTGGTCGCAAGACTGGTCTGGTTGAGGCTCACGCTAGGTACGGACTATCCGTGAGGGTAGGGGGAGCCAATCCTTGTAAAAGGAAAGGAAATAAAACGTACAGAACATGCCATGTTTACAAATTTTAATTTTTCCCTCGAAAACCAGAGGAAAATAAATCCTGATGCGAGGATTATTTCTCCTTATTGCCAACAAAGTTAAACTAGTTAGGCTATAGAGTACTACTAAGATAGGGAACTTTTTACTCGTTGACTGGTGCCATTTTACCCAAGATTTTCGCCATTTTCTTGGTAACCAGTCCTTTGTTTACACTTTCCCTTCTGCTATTTGCCATTTTACCCACACCTATCCGGCTTTCAATTAACCAATATCAATAGCCTGTCCACAGATCATCAAATCAAAGTGGTTTTAAAAATAAACAATTTTGTTTTTAAAACAAATAACCAGAGGTTTTAAAATTATAATTCAACGAGTTTATCTACATATAGAGTGCTACAAAGATAGGGAAATTTGCTCCCTGTTGATTGGCACCATCTTCCCACCAAGTATCTACCATTTTACCCATACTTGTCCGTTGTATCTATGGTAAGCAACTTTAATAGATGCTCACAGAACATCAAACCAAAGTGGTTTTAAAAACAAACAACAAATAATCATATGGTTTAAAAGTATAAATCTGTGATTTTGAAGCTTGTTGCCACCAATCAGAATATTTAAAACTGGTAACCAATGAAACGAGGGTAAAGTGGCTGGAACTGGAAGTCCTTTCTCCAGTTAGGAAGTCCAGTCTGTAAAAAACTGAGATGAATGTGTTGTATTGCAAAGAAATAAAAAATCTTAAATCATGACACTGGCTCAGCTACCAATGAAGACAAAGTCTCATGTGAGGAAAAGGTCTCATGGATAGGTTATCTGTGCTTTTAGTCTGCTATTAGTGTTCAGCCACGAGGCCACGCGAGGTGTGTTGAAGAGGGATGAACTGTGCAGTGAGTTCATCACTGCTTGTTATCTAACGGACAAGCTACCAACATGCATGCCGACACAGAATATTTACACACATCCTTTTCTTCATCGAAGACTCTGTATTCTGTATTACAAACGTTACTAATAAAACATGTAAGCCTAATAAAAGTTTACAAAAACTACACGAACCTCATCTCATTAGGTAGTAGAGGCACCGTGCGCCTAAAAGAGCGGGATTTGGACTGTTCCCCATTTAAAGACTAAAAAATGCCACTGGCGTAGAAACACACATAACAAATATTACCACAGATTCATAAGCATGTGCTTGACAACTTACCTAGGCAACTAGGCACATTACCTTTTTGTTTTTTTAAAAAAATAAACAAATTAGAATTTCCAATAAGAAATGATACTAAATGCCTGGATTGGAAAAGGTTTAGATTTTTTGGCAAATTTTCAGTTACTGGTGTCTTTAAATTAAATTGAAAAAATCCTAATTTTGACAAGCTTTAAATTTTCAATTTTTATCTTCAAATTTTATCTTTTAAATTCAGCACACAGATGTTTGCAATAAATATCTAAGCTGTAATCAAACTGGTCAACTATGCAAAGAAACAAGATAGTGGTATTGTCACTTATTTTGACTTTCTTGCAGCAAGACACTTTGCAGAAGTCAGTTCTGCAGTTCAACCAAACTGCTTAAGGCTCCGGTCTACCTGAGCACGAACGTTACCGAATGCCGCCTCGTGGCCGTAGCGCTAGGCGAGTTTGATGGCTGCAGAGGTTTATGGTAATCGTGTTTTAAAATTAACTAATTATGATAGAGATTGACTCTTAACTTTTTCTAGAAGTAAAAGACGGATCTCGTCGGCTCTGTTTTTAGAATTTTTAAATACAATTTCTGTCTAAAATCATATGTTGCGGCCGCGAGGTGGCATTCGGTCTCAGGTAGACCGGAGCCTGAACTGATGCTGCAAACTGAGCTCACTTATTAAAGTGTACAGAGGAAGTCACTTGAGTGAAAAGTATTATCACTTCACAGAATCCATGATGTGAAGTTAGGTCTTCATTTCCTTTGAAACCTATCCTGGATCCTTTGTTGAGGTAATCTCCAGGAGAGACCTTTTCTGGTAGTAGGTCACTAACGGTAGACAGAACGAGTAAGTTTAAGTGATAAATAAGGGTGACAACTTTCTATGGTAAGTCTGCTTGGACTAATCGTTAATTACTAATTAAAAACCCCTCAGACACAATGGAACAGGACTCCTACATGGTAAACAAAACCCCTTCATTCAATTAACCCTTCCAGGGCCAAATTAAATGGCGGGCTGGGACACAATTTTTTTAAAACCCAAGTTCAAAACTTTAATGTTAGTGTTCAAAATAATTCATGTTATAAAAATGTTTCTAGCGCTGGAATATTTTTTTTACACGTTACAAAGAAAAAAAAATTTGAGAGATAGATATGTCCGTCTTTAGCCTACAAAAGAACTTTGATGGACGTATGGATAAGTCTATGTAATTTTGTTGTTTCATTTACTTCCTACCATAATATTGACATTTCACTCTTAAGAGTCATCTTCACCCCTGGGCCAGTAGCCCATTGTTGCACAATCGGCAATGTTAATCATACGGCTTTTATGCTAAAACATGGTTTTGTATTCCCCTGTTTCGGACGCCGCTTTTCAACCGATTTTCTTGAAAGTTGGTAAGTGTTTAGTTGAATACTTATATTAGGTTTCTCATACCTCGAAATTTTGAAAATTTTACTAAATTTTGAAATATTAAATAAGGAAAATTGAGTAACTTTGCGACGTCACAGAGAGTAAAATTGTTAAATTTTCAAAATTCCGAGGTATGAGAAACCTAATATAACTATTCAACTAAACACTTACCAAATTTCAAGAAAATCGGTTAAAAAACGGCGTCCGAAACAGGGGAATACAAGACCATGTTTTAGCATAAAAGCCGTATGATTAACATTGCCGACTGCGCAACAATGGGTTACTGGCCCAGGGGTGAAGATGACTCTTAAAAACAGTAAAGAATAAAAAGGCTAAAAAATTCAAGGACGTATAGAATGTACCATCTGGTTCATCGCTCTCCTTGCCAGAATCATATTTTATATTAAGTCATTTGCACTGCCAAAAATGAAATCCCTCTCAGATGGACATCTATTTAGAATTTCTATAAGATCTTCTGAAAACTTTGGGTCGTTAGGATTAGTCATTTTGAAGTCAAACTCATAGTACTGTATGTCATTACAAAAAACGTATTTTAGTATTGGATTAATATTGATACTATTCTATGTACACTCAAAGAATAAAGAACTTTGAATCTGAATCTAAATCTAAACAAACACTCACTGTAATGTTCCAGAACAAACTGACAGTTTCATGCTATCCATGTGTCGTTTAGGCGTGAAACAACTGAAAAAGTTACAGGACACAATCTTGCCAACTGTAAAAACTACATTACTCGTCCATGAGTCAATATTATGTTTATTATCGTGTTAAATACATATGTTTTTTGTATTTTTGGACGGATATATCCATCTTAGTTCTGGAAAATAAAGAAAATTGTTAAGACGGGTATATCCATTTTTAGCATGGGCCAGAAATGGCGTTTGATGGAGACATCCGTCAATAGCCCGGAAAGGGTTCATAAGAAGATTATTTTTAGTATGATTGTATTTCATGATAGAAGTAAATCAATTAATTTACAGCATATTAAAAAGAATTCAAGACCCCTTTTAAAATACGGTATATATGGTTTTAGTGACCATAAGTTAATCACCCTGTAAAAAACTGACACACTCTGTAAGTAACTTATCATAAGCCCCTTAAAGAAAGGTGTTTGCTTTTTTTAACAACTAAAAAAGAAAATTGAATAGGTGTAAAAAACAGTAACGTTTACTAAATTGGATGCGACAAATATATTTTCTTTTTATATATAATACATTGGTCAACGTAACTTACAAAATTATTGTAATTTTATAAAGCAACTCCTAATATAATACACACTAAAGTATATGTGAAAAGGAACAACAAACATAAAAATTACATTTATTTTAAACATCTTAATCTAGCGTAATATTGTAGTATAACTTTTGACAATAGTAACAAAATACGTCCAAACAAACTTGACTGTACTTACGGTACTCATTACAAACTATGATGTGATACAAAAGTGACTAACAAACTCTTAAGAAAATACGTTTCTCAAAATAAGAAACTAGTCACGACCATTTGACTTGAGCTTGATAAAGCTTGTGAAACAAATTGAGTTCGGACTTGGAAATGAGTATATCTAAGTAATGCAGATCCATTTAAATAATTCAGGACAGATAGTTACTTGGTGTTATAAAGTTAAAAGAGTACTTTTTGGAAAGATAACTACTTCTTTTCAA
Source organism: Neoaliturus tenellus (assembly GCA_030545055.2). NCBI lineage: Eukaryota > Metazoa > Arthropoda > Insecta > Hemiptera > Cicadellidae > Neoaliturus > Neoaliturus tenellus. Next base: position 10,427,255 of record CM061533.1, on the reverse strand, counting down.
ATGTTGTGTGCGTTAAAACATTCAGTAACTCTATGCCGAGATGAATGCTCAACCCTTGTAATTCAAACATTACAAACAGGCATATCAACAAGAAAACATAGTACCATATTCAAAAACTAATTTTCTAGGTTGCCAAAAGACATTTTAATATGTAAATTTTTTAAACAAAAAAATTATAACTAAGCACAGCTGAAAGCAGCTTTTAGCACTGTTGAATGTCTTAAATAGCACTGTCAAATTTGTTAATCAAGTATTTTTGTAGCATAACATTTAACACGTAAAATATGCAGACTAAGATATCTAAATGGTGTTTAAGAATGACAATGACATTGTAATTTTTGACACAGACATAAACCATGGTAAAGATTTTAATTAATACGTAAATTACAATTGTCACAACATAGCACAGCCATGGTTCAAACCCTGTACATAACTCGGGAAGCCAGTTACATTACAAATGGTGAAAACTAGATTACCCCACGGTTCTAAATTACAAAATCATATTTTTTATGTTGATCAATATTTGTTAAACATCGTGAAGAAGTTAGTTTAGTGTAACCATTCTGTTTTTTAGGTATATCACATAACTTTTGTACCGTAAATAAATTTTGATGCCATTTAATTTAATGAGTTTAACTTCCCAAAATAAAATCAAAATCTACAAAGATTAACTCTGGTTAAGAAAAAGTGCTTGTATGACATTCATAAATATACTGGACAAAAATTATTTTGGCAATAAAATTGAGTTGAAAATTAAATAATTCACAACTAAGATTTTATAAAATTATTGCTTCTAATGTATAAGAAAACCTAAATTTCATCTGAAAATACAAACACTACTAAAAATATTGCTTTACAATTGCATTTTCTTAAGATTTTTCTTTAAAATCTTCCCAGCCAAAAAAGTAAGTATATTTTAATATAAAAAATTATGGCATTGCTACAGATTATATTTGTTAATTGGCACAGATTATGACACTTTCTCACTAAACAACATGAGTGAATAGAACAAAACATTGCACTTCAAAACGTTAATAATGTTTCCAACATTTGTCTAATTTAATTATACAATTTAAATGACCAACTAAAGTAAAAAATGTAATGCATGGGAATCTGTGTTAAGCTTTAAAGAGTTAAGTACATCTTCAGTTGAGTAATAATTTATTCAATACACAATCATAAATTAATAAACCTTTAATTAGCTACATATTTTGAAAATATCAAAATATTGTATACAGCTACCGTACTAACAACATTTAAAATTATAACTCTTTCTTTGCTACATTATATTGTATAAATAAATGCATATAGTACCGATATACAGAAATAGGGGTTCAAAAATCATATGCAAGGCACAAATTAGTGTCCAAGAGTATAATAATAACAATGGTGATAATAAATTAACACAAAAAACTATAAAATAGGATAGAAAATTGTTAATAAATAAAACCAAACTAAATAATAAATAAACTACAAAAAAAACATGATTTTTTCCTAATTTGTGAAACAAAAATTAAGAGGTATCAAGTTTCACTTAAAAAATATGTACACAAAACAGTTTCACAGAAAGGATACTTTGTAAATGATGTATTCGATTACAGCACACAAGAAGCTGGCAAGTACTTGTTTAACATTTAAAAACATTTATAAATAATTATCTTTTTTGAGAAATAATAAGTGGAGAAGTTCCTTAAGAACATTTTAAAAAATCGGTTTATTTTCGAAGAAAACCTTAGCTAAACATTACTGGTGTAGGGCACAGGCACGAGGGCAGGCGTCGCTTCCCCCGTAGTTAATGGATCTGCAAACGGCCGACTACACAAAATATCTGATGGAAAAATACGAGTTACTCTGCACTAAAGTTAGGTAGTTAGGACCTTAGCACTAGAGGTCAGTAGGTTAGAAATCGTTGCTCGAGGAACAAACTCAGCATTTCCTGCTCGAACACATTCAATACTGACAAATCGTATTAAAATATCAGTCTTTGGTACAAAACTTTGCATATAAAACGGGAACGATTCGTTGAAATCCAGGCATTCAGACTCTTGTCGTCGACTTGCGTCCGATCACAACCCGGCTTCGACATACGCTACATACAAAACAAATATACAAAAGGGACCTAAGCTACCATTAATCTTAAGCACCGCGGCGCGAGGGGTACAAAATGCACGGACTACGGCGGAACTACAAAAGCGATTATCACACGAGTAACATCGTAGGTAACTTAAGCCCCGGAGAGCGACTAGCCTACAGATATACCGAATTATCGGTGAGACTTGCGAACTATTCCTAGGTCTACTTCGGCAAGGCATGGATACGGATCACACCGGTTCAGTTGGCTTGAGTATTGTCTTTTCGTACCAGTTGAGGAGAGGGGTGGTTACCGGTGAGGACTGGTTTGCGCATCAGTTGCGGCTTGGCCTTCAGCTGGGGCTTGGGCTGGAGGGGGGGAGGGGCATCACCGACTTTACTCTCCAGATCCTTCCCCTCCTGACTGGACGACGACGACTGCCGCGACTGACTACCGCCCTTGGTGTTCTTCTTGAGTGTGCACTGGTTCTGCTTGGCGAATCTCTCTGCAGCCGTGGTCATGTCCGGGCTCTCGGGTCCCGTGGGACTCTCACCTCCGGAGGACTTGGACCCTGGTGATTCAGCATTCCCTACGAGAGGCAGATCCATCACCAGGTCTGGAGTGTGTTTCTGTCTCATCTCCCACAGGTCTTTGCCCACTGTGGAAGCCGATTGATTCAAATGAGACTGTGAGTTTGCCCTCCGTTGCCACAACTCTCTGTTCTGACTGAATGTCGGAAGTTCGTCACTTATTCCGTTCTTCTCTGTTTTCTCACTCTGAGTCACTTCCCCGACACTTTGACTCTTCCAGTGCGTTTTCTTAGTCCTTTCCTTCTCCATGATCGTTCTGGGCTCGTTTGCCATGATATCTTCACTAGGAAGTGGGCTGATTGTGGACGATTCGTCTTCTTCTGCTCTAAGAAGTTGTTCTTCACTGGCGGAATCCTTTCCTGAGTCTAGGCTGTTGCAGCTCTCAGTCTATAAAAATACAAATAACAGAATTAATTAGCTTTCTTAATAAACAATATGTGTGAATATATTACTGGTTAGTGAGAAATTAGGAAAGCCATCTGAAGCATTGTTAGAAAAGAGTTTAAATTGTGCTTTGAAACAGTGCATTTCGTAAAAAAATAATATTTGCATTTTATATGATGATAAAAAGATTAGAGCAACTGTTCTCAATGGAGGTCTTAAAAAAATCTCTTTACAATGAAATCCTTATAATGAATACTTGAAATTAATCTTGTCTTCATCGTTAAAATAAACTTGGACTGAACATCAAAATTATGGTTAATACAATAAACAATTATTAAAAAATGAAAAATCAATGTTTTATCTTTGTATATAATTTGATGTTTAAGTTGTTAACAAAGCGTTTTTCAATGCTCAATAAAAGTAGTCTGTGCTTTACACCAACACCCTATAAACTAATATGTATAAGATAATAAAAAGTACCCAACTATACATCTTATACAGAATTCATCAAGATTAAATCTATAAATATGTACAAGTCAACGTTTCATTTTGTTCAACATATTAAGGTGAACTTACACATTTGTTAGTTGAAATAGAGAATAAAAATTACTTAAACAGTGTAGGAATTTTATATTTTATTCATATTGCACAATGAATGTACTTTAACGAGTAGAGATACTGAAAGTTTTGGTAAAAAAAATTTCTAGAATCACTTAAGTGAGGGAAAGTAATGGGAATAAATCAAGCAAGTTTTGAAACGTTCATACAATTTCAAATAAAAATTTGGAAATTGAAGCATGTTGATAAAAAATTAATAATAATGTATGAGACACTTCAGCCATTTCATCACATGAAAACTTTGCCAGAGTAAATAAATTTCTTGAGAGTCTACACAATAATGACACTTAACTCACACAGGGCTGACATAAATTGAAGTACTGTAAGTAAAAAAAATATTAATATATCATTTATGTGATTGAAATCATGGTAAAATTACTGAAAGGTTCGTAGGAGTATATTTACTAGCGCATTAGTAGGAAACATGCTTAGTAATAATTTAAACAATAATATATAGTATTTTGAATTTCTTTACCAATGAATATTGAGAATTAATTACAATAATAAATTTAAGAATTGGAAGCGAATAATTGAACGAAATGTGTATGCATGAGTGAAATTAGAGTTTGTATTACATTAATACAATTGTAGGATGGATAAATAGATCTTGGGGAAAAAACTTACAACCATGATGATGGGAATATCAACAACACATATCTCCAGTCACCAACACAAAATGACGAACTGAGTAATGGTACACTAATATTAACACCAGCGAAGACATTTAAAGCCACCGGTGTCAAGTTGGTAATTGATATTTGCATCAACTCAATTGAAATTTTATAAAACTGACAACTGTGGGCTTAGAATGGAGAATTTCTTTCAACTGGCCCATTTTCAGTGATCAACATTAGACTCTTAGACATTAGACTCTACGCCATATTCCATAATTTTGTCGGCTCACCGGCAAAGGTTCTTTTAATACCTTTAAATTTATCCTTGGTATACTCACAAGCCTTTTTCCTCTTTCCACTCATTTTTTAGTATTCAATTATTCCATGTAACACAGGTGAATTTGCGAGACAGACAAATAAGACAGTTTAGGAAATGGATGTTTACTTCCTGTCTCCCCTCTTCCTATTTTCGTTCCAATACTTAGACTGCCTCGGCAATCAAGTCAAAAAATGCTTGCATGGGTTAAGAAAAGGCTTGGTGAAAAGTGAGGCAAAATGTGATATACCACTGTATTATGATATATACTACTGTGACATCTACTATTGCAAGTATAACGATTGGTAATTGGCGATTGAAGGCACTAAAACATAATTTTTTTTAACCAGAAGTGTACAGTAATATTATCTAGATCGTCAGTCCCGATGAAGCGGAGTTCCGATGGGATCGAGTTGGGTGAACGAGAGTGTACTGTAATAATAATTGTCAACTACATATTGTCTAAAACCTTGTCAAATATTGATTTTGTTCTTTGAGTATTTTTTACAGCTTATTTATTTTCAAAATTAATACACTAGAACCTCTCTTAACCGGCCCTGGATCAACCGGCGCCCGGATTAACCGCTTCTGCCTGGGGACAAAGGAGAGCAGTTTAACTGCCCTGAATTATAAAATGGGCTGCTTTAACTTGCCTTTTCTTGGAATCGAGAGACTTCCGTTCCCATCCTTATCGCTTTATTGACACAAAAATGCATCCGTTCAGGGTGTATTTTATAGATTGCATAGGAAACCCAAAATTCAGTCTACTACATACTATCCAACGTTCACCGTCGGTTTTTTACCTTGTGTTGAGTGTAGACATACAATACAGCAGCGTTTATTTATTTATTAAAAAAATATCAATAATACGTTTTATTTCATTGTATTTTAAATAAGTTCCTGTTTTAACTGGCCTTTTACATAATCTGGCCTAGTCTCCGTCCCTTGGCACCCAGTTAAGAGAGGCCCTACTGTAGTAATGTCTTTTTAAGGAAAAAAAAAGTATTTTGTTCTTTAAAAAAGATGATGAAAAATGCAAATGTTCCATGTGTATTGTGTATTATTTTTTACACAACTTTTTAATGAAACCAACCATTAAAGCCACTTAAACACATAAAAAGCCAAAGTACACAATTAAAAAGAAAGATATACTCATTGCATCTAGAAAATCATATACCATATCAACCCAGGTTATTGGCACACCGCAGAAGATGAAAGTGGACTACTCTAGAGGTTGTGTTAGGAGTGACAGTGACATGCGTGAGAGAAAGAGTAAACCCGTCATGCCAGGACAAGAGAACGTCATGCACTCACCTGGGCTGAGCGACACATCCAGTCACTGCACGACAAACGGCCACGTCACTACCGTACGATACAGTGCATCACAAACTCATAATCAAACACAAAGTCAAATAAAACATTAAACTAGCTACAACCTCAAGGTAAATAAATGTAATCCATTGTCAATTATTTATCAGGGAGAGATTGCATTGAAGAATTCATTTAGACCACTAACTGATGAACTGGGGTAAAATTTTTAAAATGTTTAAAAGAAATTTACAGTTTAGTAAAAATTAAAATCTATAGTCTTTCTAACAGAATAAACAGTTATCTCACTAAACAGAACTATTTTTTGTATAAAATAATCTTTTAATAATTTTTATGATCATTTTTTGTAAAAAAATAATAACTGAAGATATTTATAACAACTGCTATGGAAAGCCAACATCATTAATATATAATGAAACTAAAAAAAATAAAACTAAACCTATGTACTAAAATGAAAAAAGGAAAATCATAAATCATAATATGAATACTGAGATTTATTTCAAAATGTTTACTATTATCACAAGGTATTTTTTACATTATTTACATCGTTGTATCCAAATGGAATACTGGACTGACTTGTTCAAAATGATATTGAAAAACACTGATCCTAATGAACATAATTTGTAACGGATTATTTTGAATAATCTGAAAGTTTAAACTAAAAAACATAATAAGGAAAAAGTAATTTGTTACACGTATAAATGAGCCATATGATTCATTCACAGAATAAGTTAAAATTGTATTCTCAAATATTTAATACAAATAAAAAATATTTATCTTCAAATATTGATATACTGTATCAATAATTATTTTAGAAATAAAAGGTTATATAATATATTATAAGAAATTTAAAAATTAAATACATTTATGAACAAAATATATTAGAGTGTTTAGTTATTATAAATGAAACAACTAAAATTTAGTTTAAACACGAGGAAATGTTCAGAAAGATCCAAGCAATCAACACTGCAGAGAGTGTGTTATAAAAGTGAATTCTACAAATTTTAAACTTAGCATTATAAAATTAAACGATAAAATCAGGAATAAATTTAATTTTAATGATAAATTTCCTATTCTCTACAAAACAATACATTTCTTAACATTTAAAGTTTTTACTGGTTTTTACAGCATTTCCTCAATCTAGGCATTGTAAAAAATCGGCAACATAAATTTTAGTACTAAAAGTTTATAAAATATTAAACAAATATTAGTAAATAAAATAAACAATACAGCTGAGTTCTAATGCGAAAAAAAAGTAAGACTTAATAATGGAAAAGTGAGATCATTTAGCTCTACCCCTGCACATATTAATTTAAATTAAATAAGGAACATGGTTATAATATTTCAGATGAAACAAAACATATTTACATACAGTTAACTAATAAACACATACAGTAACTTAAAATAAATAATTAGCACCAGAAATCTTTTAGTAAGGTATAATAAAAATAAATTTTATCGTAAAAAATAGAACACGAAAAGCCAAGAAGCAGGCTAAATTAAAGGGAAGAAAATCAACAACACAAAAGCAATTACGCAAAAAAATTTTAAGACAAAAACTGGTAAGGTTTATCTGAAGCAAAAAAGGCCTTTAAACATATTTAGGTAACACAGACTTATTTTAAAGCATCATATTTTATCAGCTCTGAAAAATGGAATGTTTTAGAAAAGCCCCTTGAGGTGAGAAAAGAAATAAAAACTTAAAACAAAGTATTATTGTTATAACGTTTTTGGGAAAAATATTTAGTTTATGAAAGCTAAAAAGTTAAAAAATATACGTGAAAAGAAATTCTAAAATACAAATTGTAGGACAAACAATGGCTAAAAACATATCACCAGGCATTGCCAGGAATCATCATGTACCCATCAAAACATGCACTGATTAAAATTCATTAATTTTACTACTTCAAGATGTCTCACTGAACTATAAAAAAATTACTGCAGTCAAAACAATGTAAAATACCTAAATAAATATTAAAATACTGTACTGATTTTTCTACATAAAAATCGCAATGAATCAAAATTCTCTAAAAAATCAAACGTGGGATGTAAGGTGCATGGGTGGGTGGGGGGAGGGGGAAAGCATGCGAACAACCACACAGACAGACAGACCAAAGACTTTGCTACAGGGTGTTACTGACTCTAGAGGAGCCGAGACCGTGAACCGAGGTTGCGTCTGTGGTGGTCTCACCAATGGAATCCTTGCCCGACTGCAAAAAGACAGAGCCTCAGTGACAAGTGATGGGGGGGGGGGGGGGACAACGGGGTTATCAGGCGTTTAGTTGCGTAGACCTTGGAATAATGCGTTTCGGTTGAGTACAACAAAAAAGTAATAGGGTTAAGTTCCGAACGACTGGGAATAACACATTTGTTCAGTTATGTATGACTTTGAATAACATGTGTTTAGTCATGGAATTAGGAATAACAAGTCTAGAGTTGACTACGTCTGGGAATAAGGAGCGTACAATGGTGAAACTGGCTCCAAGTCCTTGGAGGGTGATACCTCTTACATGTCAAATATTTGTGTTAAAGTTGTGATTTGAAAGCTCAAAAACACTTTGGATGCTCTTAGGCCATAGCTCCATACCATTAGTACAATTAATTGAGCTTTTTGACTCAAAATAAATTGTATGAAAAGGCTTTTTAATAAATCAAGTAAAATATCCCTACTACTACATTGGATTCAGTTTAACTCCCAAATGAATTTAGTTAGTTCTGTTGATTTGTGACCTGGCTTTTCCCAATTTTATGCTATTATATCACATACTTTAAAATTTAAATACTCCAGGGGTTTTTTTTATCCCCCTAAACAATATTTGCATCTAAAAAGTTCTAACAGATGTATTTTTTACTCACGATTTACAAACTGAACAGCCTCTTATTCCACGATTGCACACTGTAGATAGTTTTGAAAGTTACATGAATTTATTAGAACAGTTAAACCGATTTAAGATATTAGAACGTAATGGTCAGGTGAGAATTATTGAATTTATAATGATGAATTCAGAAGAAAAAGAATGAAACAATACACAACAATCCAAAAAGGTGTATGAGTGAACGGTAAAATTTTTTATCTATAAGGAAATCTGTTGAAACACTTCTGAACTGGTTGGTAACAATTTAGACTAATTGGAATTAATAAATTGATTAAGATACAATTTACCAGTAAGAACTCCAAAGTTCAATGTGCTAAAAAATAAAACAAATAAAATACATATACAAAATACATTATAGATAGATTTGGAAAGAAACAATACAGTACAATAAATAACCTAAACTTCAGCACTGTATCAATGGTGAATTCAGCAAAGATGTATAGTGCAGGTACAAAAACTGAAACACCTTCATAAAAATCACTGAGCATAAGTAGCATGTATGCTCCTCACGCTATAACCTGTACATAAACAATACAAAAAATACACATACATCTAAATTACAAGATAAAAATCGGGGTATAAAATACATGATCGTATTCGATGGTATGGGTATGATACAGGTGATGGGATCACACGGTGGTCTCGAGTACCTCGTGGGTGGGGGGTGCAGGGCCCGTGGGGGGCAGCAGGGGGGGCCACGGGGGGTTGGCTCCCAGAAGGGGGGAGTGAGAGCTCGACGCCCCGCTCAGCACCGAGTCATTGGAACTCGACGCTCTTCGCCTCATCGACTCTTCAGACGAACTCGACTTGAAGAGCTCCAGCTTATCTCTATCTTCATCTCTGGAAGAGAATAAAATTAATTAAGGATTGATCATTATGGTACATTTTAAACATATCATACATCCTGATGGAAAAGCTTGATTTTCATAACAAACTCAATCTGCAATTGGGGCTTCTCCAAAAATATGAAGACGAGAAACATTGACATTCAATAAAATTGTAACATTTTACAACATTTACATGCCATCACAAATCTCAATCAATTGTAAACAACGAGATTTTTTAATGATTTTTTTTATTGTCAAAGAAAGTAAAGTATATATTTTTATATAATCACAGATTTTTGAATGAAGACAAACACACATGATTAAAAATCGTGGTACATGATATGACTAACCCTACAACAAAAGGTTTCTTCTCTGAGTAATAGCCTTAAAAAGTCATAAAAATCTACCTTTTAACATAAAAGTTTTGGTTAATAAAGTCATTTTGAGCTCTTTTTTTGTTTTATCAATGCTAGTATATTAAACGCTTTTGGGAAAGCTGCCTAAACCCCTCATATTTCTATAGAAATCGTTCTGTGCCAGAATACTGTACGAATTCTGTACTTGTGTTTGCAGTTCTCTTGCAATATTTTCTTATTTTCTGGTGTGAAACCTGTCCTAGAGCCACACTAAATATCTTCAAAAGCAAAAATATGTAAAATATGAAGGCCTATAGCTAAAGATATTATTTATGTTGTTTGTGTTAGTAAGTTTATTAATTTGAAACCTAAATGCTGTTTTTATATTTCGCTGCCTTAAAAATGTAACAAAATTAAACACATTGAAGACAAACAATAATCTTATGCACACACCTTTATGATGTAACATTTGATTGGTAACAAAATTTCAAATTAAAGTAATATTACATCCTATACATTAACACGGTTGTAAGGCTACGTTCTCAGCAACTATTGAGCCAATCTTAATGATTTATATGTTAAATTAAATAGAACAATGCATGGATTTGCAGAACCCTTAAAAGATTCAGATCAATGCATTTCTTATAGGAGGCTAAATTCCAATTTTAATACACATTTGTAAAGCTATGTTCTCAGTAACTACCAAACCAATCTTCATGATCTACTGTTAATCAGGCTAAAAAAACAGGCTTAAAAGATTTTTTATTGCTAAAAAAATATGAATCTTTTAAAAGCTAAAAATAACTCATTTTGTTAAAATCTATACTTATTTAATACGCTAAGAGTTTTTTTGTCTTGAGAACTCCTCCTACAATTTTCAACCGATTTCCAAGTTTTTGGTGTCGTTGGATAGGGCTTGGTCTGTAGTTGTTTCCGCCAAAAATTGACGAGAATCGGACTGAAAATAAAGGCGCTATCCACCATTGAAATCTCAAAATTTCCCATTTAAATAACATGGGGACTGAATAAAGCATTTGAAACATCTGTTAATAATCAGCTGTAAATACATGTAGTTATTGGCGATTGAAGATATTCACATTATTGGATTGGTCGGATGTCATTGATTTAGAGCTAAAGTAAAATTTGTACTGCATTTAAATAAATTGCTCGATTTTGAGCACACGTATACTAGTGTATCATAAAATGTACTAACCAACATTGTTTTGTGTAAAAAACACAGAAACACACAAAAATACTACTTTAAATAATATTATGTGCAGTAAGCTGAATATTTATAATTTGTGATATTCCCGTAGCGGAGCACGGCCGATTAGCTAGTTTAATTAAAACCGAGGTATATATGAATCAACACCAAGTGGTTGCGACGTACTTCATCTTGATGAGGATGTACTTGTCAGGGATGAGCCCCTCCTTGGAGTTGACTGAGCCTCTCCACCAGTCGTTGGACACTTGCGAGTACAGCGTCACCGTCTCTCCCTTGCGCAGGCTGAGCTCTCGGTCCGACCGCGCCACAAAGTCAAACTGCGCCGTAGCCTCCAGCGACTCACACTCTGCGGCGGACAAACGTCACGGTTAAAGTTAACTGTTGCAGAATAAACAAGAAGTAGGTCAAATGCTTAGTTTAATAAGGATTAGTAAGATATTTAATAGTATATAATCCATAATTACTAGGAGTATGCTTATTCTGCATGTATTGAACGGTCTGAAGATAGGCAAACCCTATTGATTCTAAAAAATTAATGTATTGTCACCAAAATTAATTCATATACCTAGTAAAATTTGCATTAGATTCTTTGATTTCAACTCTTGAAAGTAGCATAAGAAAATAAGTAGCTTTAAGATACTAAAACAAAGCAATAGGCTATTTTTTGGGATGCTTTATATATTTACTTAATGTATATTTCTGAGCGAGTTACTGTATGTTTAGTATGACAATATAATATAACCTTCATCAAAAAGCGTTTATTTAATCTGTGACTTCTGAAATTTGTCGTTGTCTACGTTTGCTGCCATCAGCTGGCTTCAATGATTTGAGTTTTTTTCATTTGGACTAAATAACTCAGTTTCAATCATTACAAATATTATTATTATTCCTTTATGAAATCTTCGTTTTGATTTTTATGGGTTCATGCAAAATATGTTACTTTATAGATATTTTTTTACATGTGTGAGTAGTATCATATTGTGCAGGAAATGGTTTTCAATCCTCAATCTATGCCGCATCCATAGAAGTTGGTTAAAAACAAACATATCAAGTACCACTTACTTAGCCTCCAATACATTTCTCATAGGAAATTAAATTACGAATTAATAGTTTCGAATTTGAAGTTCTACTACTCAGTAGAACTTCAACAACGAAAATGAATCTCCAAATTACGCATAAAATCTACCTCGAAAGTTTGAAGTAAAATCTGAGACTTCCTTCGAAAGTTATCGACGGACATTGAAATCAGGTTTCAATAATACAGTGAGGTACCAAAAATCATGAATGAGGATTCACTCCACTTCGATTATTTCATCCAAATACTGTATAAGAGTCCCATTGATCCATTTTTGTCACAATCTAGTCTGGAGGTATGTTAATAAATTTTCTCCAAACTAATCAGGTGAAGGAACTACTCATTCAATGTACGTGGAACTACCCTGAACCAACATTATGTATATAGTTTAAATATGACATAAATTCTTCTGTATTGCTATTACTTAATTTTTCCCCAATTCTGAGTAATTGAAAAATAAACTCACCATCTTCTGAAGGGTAAACTTCAGAGTCCATGTCTTCTTGGACATGATCTGATGGTGAATCCCCCACATCTCTGAAAAATTCAATACAATCAAATTAGTTGAGAAACACAATTCCTAGTTACATTTGAAAAAGTTAACATGTACGGCAAACAAAGGTTATAATAAAGGTTATAAGGTTATATTGTTATAAGATTCAATAGAATGTTTAAAATCTGAATCTAAATTAACGCTTTAATATAGCACGTAATTACTACAGTTCACGATCTCGTGAGCAACTGCAACTCACATGTCGTCCGGCTCTCGTGAGATGTACTTCTCGTACAAGGTGCCGCCGATCTCCGGCCCTGGGAAGATCTCGTCGTTGAACAGTATGATGTTCTTGATGAGTTCGTTGACCTGGTTCTGATACTGGACCTGGTCCTTGTCCTCGGGCACCGGCACCAGTGTGGGACCAAAGCAGATCGCCAAGTTGTAAGGGTCCATCATGTTCTCATCACTGTACTCCGACAGGCTGTGCACATAAAACGGCAGATCACAAAATGCACACATATTATTCGGAAGAAAAACTTTGCAGGATACTAATTTTAATTGTTCGGTTTCAATTCCAAAAAGTTGAATTTCTCATTCAGCATTTTAAAAGTTTTTCGGGTCTGTTTTGTGTGTATTTAGAACACCAGCAAGAAAGCATGTCCGTCAACGACATTATTCATTTCCCATTTAAAAATTTTACATGAACATGGCCTAACCAAGTTAAAGAAAACTTGTGAGTAAGGTAAATAAATTACTCAAAATACAACTTATTTTTCATTTTTAGAAAATTGTTTTCTAATTACATTGAAAGTAATCAAATATTAAAATTAACATTATCACACAAATACAGTGGTTTAGAGCATTCACCTATGTAAAAATTCAATTTTAGTTAATTAAAATATTTTAAAATGTACAGTTGAATTGCAGATTTCAATTTCCTTAGTTTTGCCCATCCTCTCTCCGCCAAGAATCCAACCAATCATATTCACGTAACATTACTAAAGTTGTTTGATTTCTCATGTCGCTTAATGCAATGTTTGACTTTTTCACAAACAAAAATTCTTTATGACGTTTTAAGTGAAAAAAGAAGCACTATCAACGGCAGTAAGGAGAAGTAGCACAATCATCAGCACTATTATTTACTCCGCACTTCAATGGCAAAATTAAAATAACAACTGACTAAGATAATAGGGGAATTCAGAACAATGGGAGGGAATTTTTCCCGAGATGGGAACTTAAGTTTTGACTTTCGACCACAAATCAATTTTGAACGGGGTACAGGGAATGCATCTAATCTATCACTGAGAGAGCAATCTACCAGATGAAAATTGAGCTGTGATAATACTTGTTAGTGGATTTTATACGATTTGTTCCTTGATACAACCTTTCTAAAAAGCTATAAAAAAAGATTTTTGAGAATTTTTACTGGTTTTTATTTGATTCAGTGATAGTATCCATCGAGGTTTCGTACCGAGCTACCTCTATTTTTTTCGGAGTTTTTAGGTGACATTAAGTGGGCAGGAATTTGCTCTGACAGCTAAGCATCTTTAGACTAGGAAGGCTAAATCTTTTCTTAAGGGAATCTTTAATTGATTTTTCTAGTTAACCATAGATGTTAAAGAGTTTTCCATTGATAGATTTTCAAGGAATGGTTTTTGAGAAATGACCAAGAGAAATTTTTACCAATCACATCATTCAAGATGGCCAAAGGAGTCTCCATTAACATTAATTATTTTTGTAAGTACTGCAGTCTGTCAAAGCTGTTAAATAAAATAAAAGTTTATGCGTGTCTGCCAAAAAAATTGTTCTTTATTTTAAGAAGCTCACGTTATTATGAAAAGTAGCGTAACTCACTGGTTGAGGAAGGCAAAGAGGTATCTCATGACTATGACTACGGATCTCGGCAGACTCTGCACCAGATCCTTCATCCGCATCACAAACTCGTGCTTCGACTCCAGCTCTGAAACATGAGTCAAACGTTAGATTAGAAAAAATGAATTCTACATATATTATACATCTAATAGACATTCATCATTGCCAAATAAAATAATCTACTCTTCCTTTAAACAAAGAAAGGAAACAAGTAGAAGAAGAACTAATAATGAAGTAACAGTGCCAACTAAAGTAGTACCACTCCTTGGTGTATTTCAATCTGCTTTGTTTGCGGTACCAGATTGGTTAATTTTATTGATCTATTTTACTGCCTTCACAATTAAACTTTGGTAAAAAAAATTTTATATGGCTTTAAGTGGTGAGAGATCAGCAATTAACTGACAGTTCTCCTCGCCTTAGAGGTCTCCACATATTTCGTTTTCTGGTCTCCACACATTCACATTTCATTTTCTATGCAGGTGAACCACCATAGCAGCTGAATGATTTTTTGGTCCCCAAGCCGAGAGTTGAACCAGAATGATAACCCAGAGCAATCACTATGGCCGCCACTGCCTTTGGTAAACTTTTATTTCATTGAATGTATTTTTTTTTCTGCTTTTCTAGTTTTGGCTGCTGTTGCATTACTAACTTCAATATTAAAGTATTTTTTACACTTAAAGACAGGATTAGAAATAAAATTCCCAAACTTTGGGAACTTTGATTTTGATTCACTAATCAGTAATGGAATATGTCAGGACAAATTCCTTAAACAATAAAAAAATCTAAATAAAATCTTCTAAGTTTTATTACTGTTGGATCAAATCCTTAAAATTTTCAGCTAAGAGTGAAAGAGTTGTAGGCTAATAGTGCGCCACACTTAGATGTAAGATGTAATCAGAGAGTGTTTTGACTCACGGGCGAGCTCCATGAACTGCTCGAAGTATATGATGGGGAAGAGCGGTTCGCGCAGCTCGCGCAGGTAGAGCTTGAGCACGCCGGCGACGGAGTTGATGTCCGACGCGTCGGTCATGTCGGCCAGCGGATCCTCGCCTCGCTCAAACGCCTCCCGGAAGTTGTTGATCTCCACCTGCGACCCCGAAACCCGGAAGATCCCCTGGTGGTGGAGCCCTGCGACAGAATCATGAGTATAGTATGACCCTAAGTTCTTTTCCTCTGTCAGACAGTTCATCGCCCTTGGCCACCATTTTGCCATTGTCAATACACAACCATTGCAATAACTTCCTTCTTACTCTTACAGTAGAAACCCTCAAATCTGGCCACCTCGGGACCAAACAATGGGGTTAATTTCAAAATGGTCTGATTAACCGGCGGTTTATCAAACGGTTTAAACAGACACCCTAAACATAGCATATTATGCGTTCCAAAAATGAACTATTAGGATGTATTTAACAATGAAGGGTATCATACTTGCTCAATCAACGCTATGTAGGTCTCTATCAACTTTGTAACCATTAAAATTTGCTTTCTCTCAGACGTTGTAGCACCGAAATGACGATCAGAAAAGGACAAGTGGGCAATAGCTATGAATCTGCGTTTAATAGAGAATAATGCTAGTCTTCTGTCGACAAAGGCTTTAACGTATAAATGGGACCGTAAAAGCGACAGAATCTGACTAGTGACCTAACTTCCATGTTACATCTACAATCGGGCCACGAAACACACACAAAAAAAAATCATAATCAAGCAACCAAACCATCCGAGTCTGGACTGCAGGGCTTCTACTGTACTTTCAAAACCACAACCACTATATAAAATATAGGTATTAAGTTACCTAAAATAATATTCAATTAGTCTTTTGTAAAAAACTTTAGTAGTGAATTTTTTAGTTACCATGAGATTTAATAAATCTCCTCTTTCTCATTCATACACATAATTTTTCACAAATGTCACATTACGAGGCAAGATAGTTAGGATAACCAAATACATTTTACAACTATGGGAATTTAAGTATAATTCAGTAACAGTGTACAGTAACTACATACAGTATATTACGGTAACAATGTAATGGTATACCTATTGTTGGTCAGAAAATCATGAAAAAAGTTCAAGAATTTCAGCAAGATACAAACTTTTGATCATTTCCTAGTCTACATGATTTAAGTAATGTACTTCTTTGATTAAGTTGACACTAAAAAGGGAGGACTTGAAAAACCAAGTAAGACTACCATGAAAAAGGTTTCCTGGTTGAAATAGAGTGTTAAGTTAATCCTTAAATTTAATCCTTACATTTTTTAAAGCGCCATTGCTGTGGGTTTGAATCCTCGCTTTGCCCAGCAGTTTTTAACAGAACTATCCATCTATATAGCTACAGCTGTTATGTATTGCTAATGTTTTCGGGCTAACTCTTGCATTGTTTATTACACATAATAGACAGATCTATGTCACTACTAGTTGTCAACGTACCATAAAGGTTGATGACCCTGATGCAGCTCTTGATGATGAGGGGGATGTCGAGGTTCAGTGACTCGAGGTATTCCTCCAGCGAGCCTCCGAACAGCTTGGGTTGTCCGTTCATCTGCAGGCGGCCGATGCGTTTGCGGCGAGGGGGCTTGGCGATGGGGCTGTGCAGCATCCCTGGTAACGGCACCCCTCCTTGTATCTTACACCCTCCACCTGGGAAAGTAAAATTCGTTATTACATGTCAAACATTGTCTCTTTATTAAGACTGGCTGAGAAGCATAAAATTGTTTATTTTTTATTTTATTTTCATTTAAAGCATAGATGTATTATATTGATACAATTTGTATATGACCTATTGTCAACAAAAGATATGATAGTAAACTTTTTTATTTGCTTACTGTATTACTACTCGGACCCTACACTTTGAAAATTATCTAACTTACAAACGACAATAGATGATATAAACGTTAACAAAATTAAGAGGGCTAACCTGAAAGTAACAGATGCAATAGATGCCCTGGCACAAGGAATCTAAAATAAGTAAAAAGAAGGTAGGGGTCAAGACATGCAACGCTCTCTATGCACCAGGTGTTCTTTTGCACCTATGATATCACCATTTATTTACGTTTTTAATAAACATAAATAACATTCAATTAGTTACCTTCAATAAATTCCTATTAGTTATTTTTAAGGAAATAAACTTTATAAGAGATAGTTAATTAATTTTCATTAATTTCCAGCTGAAGACATTTTTTTTAAGATTTTTTGTCGTAATAAAATACCTTCATTTTAGCTAGTTCAAAAGTGACACTTTTCTAGCAAAGACTATGATCGTGAGTGATTTTAAATACAGTAGTGTTTGAGTATGATGCAAACAAGAACATTATTGAAACTAAATACAGTTTATTTATTGTAATTGCCGATAGCAAGTTAACATCATGCTGTCGTAATGCTGGATGAGTGTGTTGACTATTTTCCCATGCACGAAAGTAAAACACATTCAAGAACCTCATGAGGATCACAGTTTTTTTTTTTTTTTTTTTTTTTTTGGAATCAACAGATATTCAAACATGTTTTTTTCAGTGTTTGGATTAGATCTAAATGATTAGAAAAAACACAACCACATATTTGAAATAAAATGGATTACAAAAGAGTGGAACATTTTTATTTTCATCAAACATAAAAATATAAGGCAGTAATAAACTATTTAAAAGAATAATGCAAGTTTCAAATTAATTTTACACACACTTTTGACATTAAATTAACAGGTTTTATAACTTAACCTTATCGTTAACATAAAAACATTATGTGTTTCAGCATCAAAACATTACATAGGTTTTGACAGTTCTCTGCAATTAGTAAACAGAAACTAAATCACCTGTGAATCCTTGCACCGGCTACATCATGGTTTTTGTTTACGTGACCCTTACCTTCTATTTCTAGCTTCCTTGCCCTGGCAAAACAGTGGGTGAAGCCATTTTGATTACTATTTTGATTTTGAAATGTTGAAAGTTTACCCAACCAGCTGCAATATTGACTGTTTCATACCTACCATACTTTGTATGTAAAAGGTCCAGTGTTTAAATGTAAGGTGCAAATAAATATCTCAACACTTGAGAAGTGCAAGCAGTGATAAGGTTTTTGTTGACATAAATAAATGTAAAATAAATCAAAATTTATCACACAAATAAAAATAAAAAATGTCACACAAAAAAGTTTGAGTTCGCCATGAGTCACTACTTTTCAATATTGAAAACAACAATTTGGCCAATAATGGTTTACATTTATGTGGCAATTCTATACATAATTTAGTAAGTATCAGGTAATTACTGTGCTTAGCTAACCAATTAAGTGTGTTATCTATCTGGAACGCTCACCTGGGCCAGGGGGGCCCTGGGGAGACTCCACCCCCGACGACATATCCACAAGCTGCGTCCGGATGTGCTCGTGTTTGGAGTCCAGCCGGGCGATCCGGCTCGTGCCCATCATGAATTCACGCAGTTTCTGCGACAATTGAAAAATAATTAACTAAACACACAATGAAAAAACATAGTATTTAAAAACAACTAAAAACACAGTTGATCTTAAGTACAAAATCAATTTCAACCAAATCTTGCAAAAATTTACAAATTTTTATACTGGATCTCAAGATTACGTCTAGCTTAACCCTCCAGTAGGCGCGCGGGGTACAATTCCACCCCATGACGTTTTGTTTTTGTTGTAACTTTTTCCCGCACTGTCCGCCAGCGCTCAGCGCCTCTGTACCTTCAAACCGGCCCTTGAGCTTCAAGGTCAGTGTGTGACAGAGCACCGTCGGGGTAGGTTTACTGTGTTATTTGCTTTCAAAGTGTCTTGGGTTACATCTGTACCCCGCGCGCCTAACTGCGTATCAACATGGCAAAGCGACAATGTATAGGTGACGTAGCTTTTATTTACGAACTTTTGATGGCTGAGTCTTCAGATGAAGATGATTTTGCTGATAAAGCCCCAAATTGAAATCAGAATACAAATCGCCAGTCTTACAGTGCAACGAAAGACTAGAGGAAAGGAGCTTCTTGAAATCCGACATGAAACACTACAACAGCGTGCTCACCAACAGACCAACACTGTGGATCGCTGCCATTTATGTCCCAGGGCTCTTGATAGAAAATCCAGGAAGAACTGTGAGAAATGTGGACTAAAAGTTTTGCAATGAGCATTCTTCAACTGTTTGTTTGTCATGTTTGAAGACATTAGTAGTTCTATCACAATGTGTTCTTATTGGTATTTTCATTTCTTGTAGTTCTAAAAAATCGAATAGATGCGTAAAACTTGTAATTTTGTGTGAAGAATAAATAAGTGAATCAAAATCAACGTTTCAACTTATATGTTACCTTGAAATTTTTATTAATAATATTGAGTTAAAATATAAGCATAAAATTTCCTAAAAAATGAGCTTTGTTAAAAAATAATTTTTCCTAACAACTATTGGTACCGATTGACATAATAACTTCTTATTATGTCAATATTTTTAAGAATATTTGAAAATAATATTTTTAGACTCTTAAAATATTTAAAAAAATAAATGAGTCATAAATAAAAATATATATACAAAGTGGGGTACAGCTGTACCCCATGCGCCTATTGACGTAATAAGCATTGGCGCGCCTACTGGAGGGTTAAGCTAGAACTGAGTTTTCTAATTGTAAAGGTTTTTAGAACCAGCTGATTAAATTTTAACGTCCTAAAATTTGTAATTAAAACATGATTTGTCAATGAGTGCAATGTAAGGTAAATGGGATTGTTGAATTACCTGGAGTGTCAAACTATTAGGTGTTGACTGTTGTCAACTAAAAACATAAATGGGAAAAAATATTTTCTTATTACTAGGAGTTAAATTATACACTCTAATAAAACTTATTTTATTTAGGATTGCAAACATGTTGTTACTTAATTTTTACAAATGCTTTTACTACATTACAGTAGACTCCCTATTAACCGGCCTCCTCAGGACCAGGCTGTGGCCGGTTAATGAATTGGCCGGTTAAACTGATGTTCATTTAAGAACGCCAACCTACAATTTTATGAGACCTAAATATAATTATCACTTGAAAAACAACTTTAAATACATTATTGTATATAATTTATAGCTACAGTACACTCTCGTTCATCGGAACTAATGTGGCGGACGGCCGGTTCGGATGTCAAAAAATTCCGATAAAGCGGAGTCCGTCATGAGTCATCATTTCCTCCCGTACAGTGACCTATCGTGATTGTATTCACTCTTGTTTTTAAGATAACACAAGAGATTTTATGAAAATAAGGCACTCAAACTTTGAACATGGAAACAATAGACCTATAGGAATAAAAACAACGCAGGAAATAAAGATCCAAAATCTTTATTCTCATATTCCAGCAGTCAACTGACTTCCACGTAACACAGGTGCAGTCGTGACGCGAGACAGACTGAATGACAGTTTGGGAAGCGGTCGACGCGGAGGATGCGTTCACTTCCTGCCCCCTTCCTCTTTCTATTTTTGTGCGAATACTCCACGGCCTCATAAATCACATCGATGGGTACAGATTATGGAAAACGCCTGATGACTTTTGATGCAAAATGTGATACTTCACTGTTGTGCGGATAGAACGAATGGAAATTGAAGGTGCTAAAACGGAAAAATTATTTATTTCGTAAGAAAAAAAATTAATAATATCCAGATTTTCAGTTCCGATGAAGCGGAGTTCCGATGTCGCCGAGTCCGATGAACGAGAGTGTACTGTAACATCCGACACCCATTAAATCCACAATAAACCTAAACTAATAATAATCAGTTTCTTTATTGTGGTTTACTGAATAGTAAGTCCAAACGCATAGGACATAGCATTTAAATTGGTTTGAGAATGTTAATATGAAATAACGTTGATTTGAATAATACGATAGATAAGAAAACTACGTTTCTGGCGAAAGACGGCCGATTAAAGCGATGATGAGATAAAAAATGACCGGTTAAAAAGATTGTGTCGGGGTAGGCCGGTTAAGGCGGAGACCAGTTAAAAGGTGGCCGGGTAAGAGGGAGTCTACTTACTATTTTCACATTGCAATTTTCAGACTTCTTCAACTTTCTCTAAGCCCCTGGACACTCACGGTAAGGTAGAACTCCTCAGTCTCGTGCCTGTCCGCGCGCAGCTTGAGGCTGACAGTCTCGGGAGGTTTGTGGGCCGGGACTGCGTTGTCGCCGAAGTACGCCCGACAGTCGTAGTCCTTGGCGGTCAACATGTCCAGTAACGTGGACTCTGCTGTCTCCAGGGTCTTCCACACCTGACACACACAGGCACAGTTCAACACGAGGGTGTTATGCAACAATGAGTAACATGGTGTAGTATAGCTAGAGAGGCAACCAAAATCAAAATATTCAAGCCTATACATAAATTGCGTCATTATTTAATATATACAGTGAGAGTGGTACAGATAAGGTAATGGCAATAAAATAAAATAAAAACATAGTGTATAAGAGTTTTAAAACATAAATAAACAAATCACATACACCTATGATAAATGCATCCCAGTTTTACATATTCATTGGCCTTCATGGAGAAATTCATTTAAGGAATAGTGTGGGTTTTGAAAAAGAAAGGTTTTTAATTTAGCAGGGTGTCTACTGATATGTGATTTTAGAATTCCAGTATAATTCCAGTATTTCCAGTATATTTTTTTCAAAAATTCCAGTATCACTCACGAATTATTAATTCAAACATGGAGTAAAAATAATGACAATTTATTCATGTAATCAATATTGACATAGATTTTTGTATAGAGATAAAACCCTTATGATTATGATTAATAAGTACTTTCCAACAATAACATTTGTTTAATATTTTTTGATAATTTTTTTGTGAAGGCCCTTACTCACTCTATAGCCCTCTGTTCCTACCACTTTGTTTTGCATTTATATAATATGAAAAGTAATCATAAAGAACATTTAACTACAAAAAAAAAAAAAATGAAATAGGTTAATACTTAAAAGTAAAAAAGAAGAATATGATTAGAATTTAAGAAATAAAAATAAATTTTTAGTATAAAATTAAACATTTTCTAGGCTGTATCATTACACAAATGTTTACATTTATTGATTAACTATTTGAGGAGAACTACAAGTTTTCTGATTTTGGTTTTCAAACATACTTAAACAACAAAATGACTTGTAAAATATTTTTACATTTTTATGTACGGATCAAATGACAAAATCTATATATTATGCATTTTAAAAAATACACATTTAAACAAAATTCTAAAATTCCAGTATCTATATTGAAATTCCAGTATAATTCCAGTATTTCCAGTATGGAAATAAAATTCCAGTATAATTCCAGTATTTCAAGTATTTCCAGTATCAGTAGACACCCTGTTTAGTCCTAAATTTTACATTGTCAATTTCATTTTTTTAATTCCAAAGGCAAAATTCTGAAAAATTTTGATCCCATATGAGTAGGTTTTTTGTTGAAAAAAGTCAACTTATGTTTTTGAATGTCAATATCATTTTTGTTTCTGGTGTTATATGTGTGTACTCTAGAATGTAATGTTATTTTCTGTGGATTGTTTTTTAGATAAATAATGCATTCAAATATATATTGATCATAAATAGTTAATATTTCTAAAATTTTGAAATGTTCCCTAACGTGGGCATCATGCTTAAGCTTTAGCATAATCCTTATTGCTCTTTTTTGCAAAAGTAAAATTTTATTTAAATTTTTATCACATGTACTCCCATAGATGCCAATGCCATAAATAATATGGAAATGTATGTGTGCATGATATATCATTTTCAAAACTGCAAAGCTACACAGATTTACCATTCTTTACAAAATATATATCCCAGAATTAATTTTTTTAATACATTTTTAACAAACACCACCATGTCTATTATGCCCCGTTTTTTTAGTGCCCCCCCCCCCCACACCATTCCCTAGAACTGACTGAACTTCCACTATTTTACACGCCATGTGACATCAGTTCTGATGACAATCGTGAATCAGCGATTGAAGGCAAAGTTATCTCGAAATGATTCAAAAGAATGGGCCGCTTTGCAACTCGCTCTTCCAACACAGCAAATTTTAGCAACACACCACCGTTAACAGTAGAATCCGATTTGTTGTCAGTTAGTTGTTTATTGTATTCAGTATAGTATTGTTGTTCAGAACAACAGCAAGTAAGTAGTGTTGTTGAATGAAGAAATATACAGATTTTTTTAACCTTTTGGTACTAATTAAGAGAAATAAAACATATTATTATAAGATAGCACTGACCTCTTCACTCTCTGCCCGGAGCGAGGTGAGGCGGGACTTGAGCTGCACGAGCCGGGTCTCCATGTCCGCACACAGCAGCTTCTGAAGCTCAGGCTCCGCAAACTGAGCAACACAAACACATGTGGTCAACTTTTTAAAAGACATGTTTTTAGGTGAGGTGTGATATATTTCCAATTATTAACTCTTGTTTTGGCCAATTAACTTTGTTGAACAGGATGTCTGACTGGGACGGTGGCATTGACGTGTAATCCAGCTACTTAGAGGTCACGAATTGTGGATAGTTATAAGCGATGGCTTGTGGATGCAATATTCCCTGGTGTGGATTGACGTCCGCACTAGTGAATTCTAGTTCATCCATAAGGACCATCCTCATAATTAGACCAACTTGTATATACGAGGTGGAAATTGTGGTTCGGATCCAACGTTAAACTGTAGGTCCCTAGATACCATTGGCTGTTGGACTATTAATTAAGAGCCCTGTCTAAGGAGAATGTTGGCCTTAGTCAGTAACAATATTACAAGATCGCGCCACAATCATCCTACACTCATCTCTCATTAATTTTCAGGTTAAAATACCCACTATGTGAGGTCCCTGTCTCAAAATAGTGATATAGTGATATAGGAAACACAACACAAGAAGGCCTAAAATTCCAACTCCAACATTGAGTCTCAACACAGTGTTAAAAGGTGCGACATTATTAAAGGAATAATCTTGGTTATCTCATCCCGCAGGCGCAGGGAACGCCTTATCCAGACGGTTGATTAAGTCCTCAATAATTGGTGCAGCAAAACATCGGAGTTGGGAATTTTTGTTGTGTTTGTGCTGTATTTAAGTGCTTTTATGTACGATACTGAAAATGACATTGTAACATCGTCTTACGAATAAGTGTGAACCTGGACAAGACTGGCATCCTGTTCAGCTAAGGTGAGTGTTGGCCTAAACACGAGTTAATAATTGGAAATGTAGACAATATAGGACTATTTCAGGTGGTGGACATGGATAGGTGGACAGACAAGTCTAAGACATGTGACATGAGTGATGGAATAACAAGAAAACCTTCCATTCTCATTCTGGAGAGTTGTGTAATATTTACAAATAGACCAAGGAACAGTTAAAGTTTATTGGAACACAATGATTATAGGGTATTTAATTTCTTTGTTTTTTATCCCTCTATTAAAGATACAGTTTTCAGTTGTTTTTTTTTCAGCCTACACCAGTTGTTGGCTTGCTCAACTATATTAATTACGGTAATAACTGATTAAATTGGTTTCGTCATAAAAAACTGATGTCATTAACCATTTAAAGTTGAAGTGTTGGAAAAGTGTTCTTAGAGATTATGGAGAAACTATCCCAGTGTCAATTGGTACTCTCCGTTAGATGTCCATGGCCCATTATCCATTAGTGTTCCATTACTGCCTAGTCTTAAAAGTGATGCTTTTAATAATACACTTTGACTTGAATAAATGTGTACAGTTATCAATATTAGGAATGAAACAAGAAATAAAATTGACTGAGACTCTAAATGATTTGGTTTGAAAAAAAGAAATAACGTATTTTTCATAAATATTTCTACTCTATAATATAATCATACACTTGAAATGAACAAGGACTCAATGACTGCCAAGCCAATTCTATAAAACATAGATTAGAAAGGACAATTAATTTACAAAAGCCACAAAACATTCAAAGCTGAATTTTAAAAATGTCTAAAATGAAATAGATGACAAAAAATTAGAACCTCAAAATTCCACTTTCACACTAAGCATTATAACTGTGTGTTGTTCTGAACGTATTTTCAAGGTAAATATGCACAAATCCTACATCTACATTCTATAATCACTTTAGCTTTTTATATATCTACGCACAGGCTTTTATGATCACTAATCTAGTAGTAAAGCATGAACTAATCCAATATCCATCCAGAAATTAAGTAAACCTTATGCTAAGTTTACTAATCCAATATCCATCCAGAAATTAAGTAAACCTTATGCTAAGTTTACACGTGAGAGTTTTTAAATCTTGGAGAGTTAAGTACTCTCAGGAGTTACTCACCGAAATGTTTACGCTACAGATGACTTTTCCAAAATAGTTACTCTCAGAAAGTTTGCCGAGAGCACTATCAAGTACTGTCTGATAGTTTTGTGAGAGTATAGCTAACAGAAGCATTTACATGTAAGAGCAATAAGAATGTATATGAGAGCTTACAGGTCTCTCTCGGTGATACAGTCAGTAAGTAGTTTTCTGCAACACATCGGTTGCAGTGGTAGAGTGTAAGCAAGCGACGTATGCACTTTGAAAAATTTTACTTATTGATAACTAAAGTAAATTAATTTGTGAATTTATATTATTATTCAAAATAATATTAAGCTAATAAATTTCTTCTCAGTATGAGAAACTTACATTTTCTATACAAGTCATTTAAAATAACACTTTAAGGTTATGGAACACTTAAAAAATTAAATTTATAATTCACAAACTTAGACGTTTGTTTTGGGATTTTTCTTGGTTGATTCCTGAAGGTGGTGAGGTTTGTTTGAACATGGATTGTCAATCCATATGGTATTCCTTGGTGGCTGGGGATTACTCTCATGATGGCTAAACATTGTCCCGAAAATGCCTGTATTGTTTTACTGGTGGCGAGCTATTCTCAGTACCATTTACAAGACAAGCATCGACTCGCAACGTGCAGCTCTCGGAGATAATTGATAACTCTCGGGTAGTGTTGGCGTGCTCACTCCAGCACCATTTTCCACGACAATTATTGCTCACAAAAACTCTTTGAGAGTTAAAACTCTCACGTGTAAACATAGCTTTAATTAACATCACAGGATGGCTACAAATGCATCCCCCAGGATTAAGAGTGAAAACAAATACATATTTCTCCAGTTTTAGTCAACCCATATGTTAGTGACACAAAGCAAAAATTGGGAAAAGGTAGATATTTTGTAACCTGTATAAAAAAATGTAACAAAATAATTGCAGTACTTTGACACATTGCATTAGCGATATGACAACAAATAGTTTAATTCCAAAACTCAATTCCACCATGATGAAGGCATGCAGTGCTACTTCTAATGAGAAAAACAATAACATTATTTACACGCAGAATGTTTACTTCGTCATTCTTTCCCTGGAATTCAAACTTCTTGGGAATCATGAAGGCGGTGTGGTTGAACTCAAGAAACCTCTGTTTGTCCAGTCTTGAGTCCAATGACTGAATGTTAGCCTGAAAAAAAACAAGAATTTCAGTTATCATTTTTATTTTAGACAGTTTACAACTTATGAGGTATTGAAAAATCCTTATGGGATACAAACTTGAAATTGTAATAATAAGTATACTTAATATTAATAAAGAAGACTTTAGTTAATGATTTTTCCAAGACAAAGTTTTATTAACTGAGTAAATAGCTTCACACAATTTTTACTTTTACAAACCAAAGGGAATAAGTAAGCCTGGTTTAAAGTGAAGCCTCAGCAGTGAATATGAGTAGGCGTATTGAATATTGTCACTTTATAAAAAACTCTTAAGCCTCTAATCCCAATAGCTAAAAGATCCATTTTGTTTCTAACACTTTTCTTTAATGACGACTTCTTTATTTTTATTATTTCAAAGAGTAATAAACGTTTTAGAAGTAAAAGCACAAAATATACATTAAAAGCCTCTCAGCTAACCTAATGTCTATGGAATAACCAAAAAGGTGGATAAAACAAATAAAATGAATACTAATTAGGTATACCAATGAAAAATTCTTTAAAAAACCTTAATAAGAGTTCTTAAAGTTGTCAAGAATATTAACTCAGTCTGTAATCCTCCTAATCTGCTATTTCACTTGTTTTACGTGTTGGAACAAACATCTTAGGTTCAAGAGGCGACAAAAACTTTGATGATTTGTACTGCTTTTGCCAAAAAACATTGGTGCAATTGTGCAACTCTCCATGAATAAACGGTATCAGATAACTGACACATACTTTCTCCCAACAATATAAAAAAATGTGTTAAAAGCTTTAAACATTTATGTCTAGATGACTCTGTCGGATAGCTACCAGCAGAGCAGCGCGAGCTTGACCCTAGCGCATCCGTGACTTTTAACAACGTACTGCGTTTACCGCTAAACGAAAAATTGAATTTTCTCCTCAACCACTTGACGTAGAGCAATAATTTAAAATACTGGATTATTTAGTTTTTTGAGCTTGATTTAATGGTGATAAGTAAAATTTATTTCGAGACAACAGCTATTTTGAAAATCCAAAAAATTGATTTTTTAAACACTTTTTACTCCATAACTTTTGAACGCGCATTTTCTTGGAGATGCGGGTGGTGTCATTTTATCCACCATTTTAAGCTTAATAAACCACAAAATTTTAATCAAAATCGTTAGAGCCGTTTTTGAGAAATTTTGATTTTTGACGATTTTTGAGGGTTTTGGGGGGTAAAATACCCTTAAAAATCAAAAATTCAAAAAAATGAAAAAAACACCTGGAATTATCGTGGATTTGGACCTATATACCAAATTTCATTAAAATCGGACCATTAGGGCATTCTCTAGCTCTGTTTACATCCTGACACACACACACACACACACACACAGACACACAGACATCACTCCGAAAACCACTTTTTTGGACTCAGGGGGAACCAAAATGGATAAATCCACCAACAACTCAAATTCGAAAATTTTGACGAAAACAATACTTTCTCCATATACTATGGTATAGAGGGAGAAAGTAAAAATGTCTATGGTATAGAGGGAGAAAGTAAAAATGTCTGTGCAACTCTCTCAGTGAAATATTAGAATACTGAGTGCAACGGTTTATTGCGTGTCATTTCCTAAAAAGACAGAGAGGGGGTTAATCCCACATTCTAATAAAGGGGAGGGTGGTTAAGAGTGTGCAGTACCAGCCACATTAGATTTGTATTCCCATGAGACTGATGTTAAATTTGAAGCATCCACAACACCTTTAATACTGGTCAAAAAGATTAATGTTCATTTTAAAGGAAATTTTAATATCTAAGGAATTGTAGCATAAAAACCACGATTATAGAGCGATTTATGAGATTGAACGATGATACCAGTACTGACTTAATTAATAATAAAAGGTTACAAAACCTTTCCCTCAACAATCCATGAAATTTGACTACAGGTGACTAGTTTCAGGACTGGTGTTCAATTTTCAAATCTGGCGTCAAAAGTTAAAAAACACTATAAGTTTTTATCAATTTAAAAAAATACATAAATCTAGGACTTGTATTTGACCGGCCACTCATGAGATCGTGGTTTAAATGATTCTTTTTATTAGTTTGTCGTGTCGGTGTTGTGTGTTAACTGCTATGTATTTTTTAAATTTACAAAAAGTGACAGTTTTTTTTTTTTTTTTTTTTTAGACACCATATTTGAAAATGGGACACCAGTCCTGAAACTAGTCATCTGTACCCAAATGGCATTTATATATAGACGAAAAGGTATTGTAACCTACTATTATTAAGTCTTGCATCAATCCAGGGGGCTAATATGAATAAATATTGTAGGCATATTAAAAAAAACACGCCCATTTTTTTTACAAAAAAATAAGTTGAGACTACTTTGTTATTTATTACTCAAACAATTAATGATATAAAACTTTTCATAGGTGATTTCATAGGTCCCTAGGCATTAAAGTAAAGATGAATATTTTTTACCAATATTAAAGGTGTAGAGAACATTTGAAATTTAACATTAGGGATTAAAAATATAAGATGGAAGGTACTGCAGACTCTTAAGAGGACTTCGACTCTATTCAATTATAATACAAATAATTATCAATGGTTGAGTTGCAGGTTGACCTGTAAGGCGTCGAGCCCCGCCTGGACGGATGCTTGTCGCCCTTCCTCCGCGGAGATGTGCATCATCAGCGCTCTGCTGATGCACTCGTGGAAGCCCAGGTCCATGCAGTCTATCAGGTCAGACAGGTCGTCCACAAAGTACTTGTGTAACGTCGTATTGCTCGCCTCCAGGTTCAGAATGTACTCGTTGCGGGCTTTGAGCGCTTTCAGTTTGGCGTCAAAGTATTTGTTTTTTCTCTGAAACATAGGAAAAAGGGGTAAGTAAACAAAAAAAGTATTGAATTGTTACAATAATTGTTGTAACATAACTTCACAACAATTTTGCAAAACTGTTCCTACAATGATGTCATAATCGGACCTAACGTGCATAACATGTTACCATAAAATGTTGTCAAATGGCTTAATATGTATAGTTATTGTTTCTTGTACTTGGCACCAAGAAATTGTAATGATCACCAAGAAATTCAATGTTACAAATACAATGGAATCTACAAGCAATAGAACAAACTTCTCAAATTTGAACTTGAGTTTAACAAGAAAATTTAACAATGAAAAAAACCCATTTAATACCACATTCAACACATTGTAGGGTCAAAAACTTTTAAGTCATGTTTCAGTATATAGAAAACAAATCAACTCATTGAAGATCCTGAATTAAGTAAGAGGAAATCACCAATTAACAAACATTCATTACCAAAATTACAACATTCTCATTGTGCCGTTATTGATGGCTTGAGACAATCTTTCTGAATAAACGGATTGCACAGCCTCTCAAAGCTGCTCAGTGAAAAGTCTGACTGGGGGAACCAAGTGACAACCACCCTCCATAACTTTAGCGAATTTTAACTTTTAGCTCACACTTTGTCTCGTTTTATTTTATTCACTTTAATCAGCCAGGTTTTAAAAGAAACTTTTCTTATAAAAGTGTCTTTTATATCAGTACAGGTGCAAGCAATAGTAGCCTTTACAGTATTAAAAATGTTAGAGAAATTAAATATAAAGACTTTATATATTTACTGTTTAAAATGTGCATGGTTTAAGATTGATTCTAATTTTTTATTCTGATTTTAAAATATATACAAATTAATTTCTCAACGCATCAAAATATAAATAAATATCTATACTACTTTTAAAAGTTTGATTTATTAAGGTAAAAATTCACAAAGTTAGATAAACGAAAGGGTTTATTTTTATTAGCCCCAGTAGGTATAATTCAGTCCTTGAAATATTGTATTCAGTTCAATATCGACTAGAGATCGCCTCTTGATTAAAATTCGACCAATATTTCAGTTAATCTGCACCCAAGAAGTTTAAAAACATTTTATAACTA
The DNA here is from genome assembly GCA_030545055.2 of Neoaliturus tenellus. Lineage (NCBI taxonomy): Eukaryota > Metazoa > Arthropoda > Insecta > Hemiptera > Cicadellidae > Neoaliturus > Neoaliturus tenellus. Next base: position 10,396,250 of record CM061533.1, on the reverse strand, counting down.
AAACATCTGTTCTTCCTGCTTTTCTAGCAGTTGTTTTAACAACAGGTGTCTAATAATTCAACCAATTCTCCTTCCTCCATAAGATTAACATTGGAACTTTGAAAGCCTTTTAGTAGGGTAAATATAAGGTTTGACCCTAAACAAATTCCAACAAGAGATTTTATGATGTTTTTTGAATGTACCTAGTGTCTTGATGAAAGAAAAAAAAGTTTACCAAAATCGGCCAACCGGAAGTTGGTTTTTTCAAGATGGCCGCCATAAATCATTAAAATAATACAATATCTTACAGATTTTGACATAGCTACTGAACCAAGTTACATAGGACTTTAAATCTGGTGTCGTTTTATTTGTAATTAAACGATAAACAAATAAAAACCATAATATAATGAAAATATTGTGATAGCTTGGATGTACATAGTGCTAAAATAGAAAAATATTTTAAAAATTTGAAAGTTTCCTAGTTTTTTTAATAATTTTTATTATTATTCAAGTAATTTTCATTTTTTTATTACTGTTTTAGATAAAACGTCTTTTTGCCAGTAATTAGAGACCAAAATTATGTTTCCATCATTTTTGGTTGTAAAGGAAATCACATTTTAAATTTAAAGTTACACGACCCTTCATTTTAACAAAATCTTTAATTGTAGTTAAGGTGTCTATTGGTTTAAGAATGTATGAGAGAGAGTGATGATAATAAGCTTCTAAATGTTGTTCTGGGTACCTTAGAAAACACTAAAATAGATGTTGCAAGCATTGGTGGGGCTAAAGTTTCTTTGGAGAGGGGCAAAAATTGGAACTTTGGTTTTTGGGAGTCAAGTTAGAAATCTGGGCAAATCTCTGTGACCGCAAGCTATAGTTATCATTGACTTATAATATCGCTTAAAATAAAATTTTCTATTAAGAAAAACAAATGAATTATTTAACTGCGATATAGCAGAAAAATTATATTTATACAATCCATATAAAAGGCATAAATTTGAAATTATAAACCATTTTATATACTATATAGTAATTTTAGAGTTATTTTGATTTCACGTTATAATTTATATAAGCCCTTATTATGTTAATTATAACTATCATGAGTTATTCTATTACAAATTATTAAGTCATTTTACCATTATAAACTATGGTATCCTAGTGTATAATAAGAAATTATAAGTAAATTTCTGTTTTTTACACGAGGAACATATTTCAATTAATTAGTGAAATACAGGAATAAATAAATTAGGGTTTAATTTACTTAGTTATTTATGGTCTAGTACAGTTTTAGAGAAAAGCTTTCTTTCAACGTTTTTAGAAACAATACTGTAAATAACATAAATAATTTAATGTTTAGAAAACCAAGTCTTAAGGAAAAAATTAAAAATAGAGTTGAGTATATCAGATAGGCAGATGACGTTGTGTATATGACGATGTAATATTGAATACAACAAATTTAGTATTTATCTTGGTGTTCAAATGCATAAGATTTAATCATATATATAATAAGTAATTTTTTGAACAGAAAATTATCGTAAATTGGTGGTTACTTGTTATTGTTGGCTATGATGAAATTCTTTAGATTTAGTCCAGAGGTGGTATCATGGTTTGATTCCTATTTGGAAGGAAGAAGTCAGATAACCAAAGTGGGATTAAACTTTTCCAAACCCATGAAAAAATCTCTTGGGGTCCCTCAAGGTAGCTGCCTCGGGCCAGTTCTTTTCACCTTGTTTGCTACCACCATGGGTAAAGACTTGCAGCATTGCAGGCTATACTCATATGCAGATGATGCTCAGTTGGCGATCCAATTCTATCCTGACCGTGCCGATGAAGCTGTTTGCAATCTCAATTCAGACTTGGATGCGGTTCATGCTTGGTCCATAAGCCATGGCATACAGCTAAACAAGGTAAAATGCACTCACGCAACTTTCCCTGCCAGTAAAGTACTTCAAACACTACCCTTGTCTGGTGTGTCCGTAGGTGGAATTCCATTAAAGGAGAGCCGAAACTTTAAGCTTCTTGGTGTCCAGTTTGATGACATGCTCTCATTTTCAGGGCATGTCAGTGTAGCATGTCAGAGGGCTATTGCTCGTTTACGAATGCTTTACAGGTATCGGCATTTATTCCCCGCACCTTCCAGGCTTCGCCTTGTGCAGGCTCTGGTACTCTCTGTGTTCGAGTATTGTCTCCCTGTATATGGCAATTTTTTGTCATCAGGGGACATGGACAGATTACAGAGGGTTCAGAACATGTGTGTAAGGTATGTATCTGGACTGAGAAAATTTGATCACATTTCATGTGAGCGGGAGTCCCTTGGCTTATTGCCTATGGCCGACTTATGTTTCCTCCGCACATCTTGTCTCATCCAGAAAGTCCTGGAAGAGGGGAGACCTGAATACCTCAGAGAAAGGCTGAAAACCCGCTCTGAGGTACGTTCCCGCTGCACTAGGCAGGACACCATGCTTGAGTTGCCTCGTGTGCGCTGTGAAGGGGATAGGAGGGGGTTTTCATATTTTGCCCCAAAAACATTAAATATGCTGTTGTCCAGGTTGGGGAGTGGCCTGAGTGCAAATGAATTTAAGAGGGCACTTCTTGACTTGTTATACAAAGAGGGCACTTTTTATAAAAATTAAATTTGTTTTCACCTGAAACTCACTTTATTTTATTTATTATAAGTTTGTATTTATGACACATTATGTATAGATTTTAATTTTAATTATTGTACAAATATGACTCGAGTTGTTTTGAAAAACATGTATCATGAAAAACGCTCTAAATAAAAGACAATTTTATTTATTTATTTATTATTTATTTATTCATATTATTTTAATATTGAAAGTTGAAGAACAGTATGGTTATTTATTAATACTTGGTGTTGATTGGATACTCTTTTTACTATCTAGATACTTTAAATATTACTTTCCTTTTGAAATGTGTTTACTTTATTTGCATAATTTCGTAATCACAATAATTGAAGGTATACAAAAATATTCATTACCCTAGCAAAGACATGCAATATGCAGGAATTTGTTATAACTTTTTTTATTCATGTTTCATAGGGTTGTATTGAACCAACAAAATGACACTTTCCGAATTGCTGATTTAAATTATTTTTCAAATATTTTAGAGTGACAAGTGGGTACGGTTGTCGTAATTATGACAATTTATAATAGTGATTCTGTCACAGTGATTTATTTTTTATTTTTGTTTTTAATTACCAGATGTGAAATTCATATGACAGTAAAAATAAATTCATAACTTTACTCCTCAATAACGTTTTAAATGTAAGAAAAATATGTTTCACTAATTGTCTCGTAAAACAAGCAGAACTTTTAATTCCTAATATTTAATCAAAATTAAACCGATAAAATAACTGTATAAAAATAAAAAAAAACATTGTTTGGATATATATATATATATATATTATAATTTGAATTTGTTTGCCCGTAATAAAATGGCTATTTATTTAATAATGAACATTCAACAAAAACAAAATTTATACCAAAAATATGTTAAATTTATTTTACTATAACTCTAAAGTAGGCCTAATACAACGCAAGTATAAATAAACTGTAAATCACCATAAGATCCCTGAAGGTTGCACTAAGCGAGTCAAAAATATTCTTACTTTGGTAAGTTTTCAACTTTTGAAACCAAATTTTCTGAGTTATTATCACGACATTTAACACATATTAACATTTAAATGTTGCTAAAAAAATAAGAGCCATTAAAATATTTATAATTTAAAGAATTTTAGAATAAAACTCTACAAAATCATACGAATTCCCAGGTATATTCTAAAAGTAATATACTCCATACAATTTCTCACAATCAGCTCACTTGTCTCTAGTTATATTCATATACCCACGATCTCAGTCAAACATCACTGTTAAACAAAATTAATTTTAAAAACTATAGAACATTTTAAAAGCGTCAATATTATTTTTAATACTGTAACTAAAACGGATAAACTCACTTTTTAACTTGAATGGAAATTTATACTTAAAACTATACTTTTTCATATCACTATTATCGGAAAAATAAAAATAAAAATAAAAACCAGTGATATATTTATGATATTACATAAATCTAATTATAACTTATAGAAGTATGGCGCAAAAATCATAATTTATTTATGGTTTTACTGTCTTAAACAATCCAAGCTTAAAATACATGGACTAAATACAGTAGACTCCCTCTTAACCGGCCACCTTTTAACCGGTCTCCGCTTTAACCGGCCTACCCTGACACAAAATAACATCTTTTTAACCGGCCATTTTTTATCTCAACATCGCTTTAACCGGCCGCGTTTCGCCGGAAACTTAGTTTTCTTATCTAATGTATCATATTCAATTCAACTTTATTTCATATTGACGTTCTCAAACCAATTAAACTGTAACGTCCTGGACGGAAGTGACTGCCACCGGAAGTCAATGCGTTTGGACCTACTATCCAGTAGACCACAATAAAGAAACGAATTATTATTAGTGTAGGTTTGTTGTGGATTTTATGGGTGGTGGATGTTAGCTATAAATCATATACAGTAATGTATTTAAGGTTGTTTTTCAAGTAATAATTATATTTAGGTCATACAAAATTGTAGGTCGGCGTTCTTAAATGAACATCGGTTTAACCGGCCAATTCATTATCCGGCCGCGGCCTGGTCCCGAGGTGGCCGGTTAAGAGGGAGTCTACTGTATATATGAATGCACCATGAATATAATGTGTTTTGTAAAAACAAAATAACTGTAAAAATGATATGAAAAATTTTGTAATTTATATTTTATGTCTTTGATTTATTTATTTTTTAATATTTTATAACCAACCTAATTATTTTTCCGAATTTAAAATGGCATTATTTAGAGGAGTATTAGTCAACGATGATTATTTTAAATTGAGCGGTCAGAAATATTTGCTTTGATTTCTAACTCTTGCACCCTCTTCGAAGAAACGTTACCTCCACCAATGTTTACGACATATCGCCATTTTCGTGTTCTCCAAGGTACACAGAACATAATTTTGAGTGAATTATTATCACTCGTAACATGCATGCTTAATCCAATTGACATCTTAACTTCAAATAAAGATTTTAATTAAAACAAAGTGTCATGTAGCATTAAATAATTTAATAATTAAAAATTTTAGTACGATTTCCTTTACAACTAAAAATTTATAGAAACATAATTGTGGTCTCTAATTATTCGTGAAAAGACGTTTTATCTAAAACAGTAATAAAAAAATGGCAAACATATTTATATAAGAGTAAATGTGTGACACATAGGAAATTACAGATTATAAAAATATTTTTCTACTTTATAGCTCTATCTAAAACCAAGCTATCACAATTTTTTTATTATATTATGTCTTTTATTTGTTTATCGTTTAATTACGAATAAAACGACACCAGATTTAAAGTTGTATGTAACTTGGTTCAGTAGCTACGTCAAGATTTGTAAGATCTTGTATAATTTTAATGATTTATGGCGGCCATCTTGAAAAACCAACTTGTGGTTGCCGATTTTGGTATACTTTTTTTCCTTCATTAAGACACTATGTATAAAATCTCTTGTTGGAATTAGTTTTAGGTTAAGGCTTTTTTCGCTATTTTACTCTTCTATTAGTACTCATATGACGCATTAATGGTTTAAAAATGGAAACTTACATGATATACTAAAATGATCATATCTCGGAATCTAAAGATGATATAATTATGATTTATGAATCAAAATGTTTGTAAATGGATGCTCTTTCATTTTAATAAAAAATTATAAAAATATTCCGAGGTTAAGTATTTCAAATATAAAAGAATTTAGTGTCCAAAAGAAAAAGAAAAACATTTTTTATGTTTTTAAGAAATTGTGAGTGGCAATACTTCTTTGTTTTCAATAAAATATAACTTAGAACTGTTCCTTAGTTTGTTCCGAACAAAATGACACCAAAGTGAAAGCTCAATGTACATTGGTTGGCGAATTACAAAGAAAAAACCAATCTGTGGAAGAAGTAAAAAATTTCAGTAAAATAAAAGTCGCCATCTTGAAAAAACCAACTTCCGGTTGGCAAATTCTGGTAAAGTTTTTTTTCCTTAACAAAGAACTTTCAAACATTCAAAAACAGTAAAAAAATTGCTTGTTGGAATTTGTTTAAGGTTAAGGCCATTTTTTCGCTAGATTTACTCTACTATTTGGGGCGTAGCCCTGGAGTCTGATATAAATTACAATGTGATTCTGATAATCTACAGGACTATAACTTACTTTTCTAACGGTATGCATGGATTTCTCCTACGATGCACACAAACTGAGAAAAAGAATCATGCTCGCCTATTAATATAGACTAAAGATCACCCACTGGTCGACATTCAACCAAAATTACTGTTGCTCTGGAACCAATTTAGTTTTTAAAATATTCCACATTTGAAACATCTGTTCTTACTGTTTTGCTAGAATTTGTTATTACAACAGCTGTCTAATGATCTATACTTATTTAATACGCTAAGGGTTTTTTTGTCATGAGAACTCCTCCTACAATTTTTAACTGATTTTCAAGTTTTTGGTGTCGTTGGATAGGGCTTGGTCTGTAGTTGTTTCCGCCAAAAACTGATGAGAATTGGACTGAAAATAAAGCCGCTATCCACCATTGAAATCCCAAAATTTCCCATTTAAATAACATTCGGATTGAATCAAGCATTTTAAACATCTGTTAATAATCAGCTTTTAATACGTATAGATTTTGGTGAATAAAGATATTCACAATATTGCATTGGTCGGATGTCATTGATTAAGAGCTAAAGTAAAATTTGCATTGTATTAAAATAAATTGCTCGATTTCGAGCAACACGTATACTAGTTTAATTAAATTACAATTCTTCCATAAGATTAACATTCAAACTTTGAAAGCCTATGGGCGTAGCCCTGGCTTATAATGGGATCTGGATTATAATGGGATTCTGCTCATCTACAGGACAATACCTTTCTAACAGTATTCACGAATTTTTCATATGATGCAAACAAGCTGAGAAAAAAGGAGGAAACGAATCATGCTTGTCTATTAATATATTAGATTCTATATTAGTTTACTATCCATCATAACTCTGGAAGATGTGATTCCTAATTTTAATTAAGTTTAATGTTTTAGTTTCATTTTAAAAGAGCGAGTGTATACAATCCCACTGAATAATTAAAAATAATCACTCTACCCTTCAGAACCCTACCCATGATTCTTGAACCATCATGTGCTGCAAACCAAGGGTTTGATGATCAGGGTTGAATGAATACGTGAAAAAGAGGGTTGGGGGCTTTGTGAACATCTGGCATAAGACAAAACAGGGAAGGGTTCCACAGCCTCCCCCCCCCCGCTACACCCACTACCCACCCCACTCTGAGCCAGGGAACAAAGCAACCAACTGCAGTTCTATTACATCATTACAACCCCTGTATAATAACTCTGATTACAAATGGGGTGATAAAACTATCACCCACTCAGAAGATGTGGCGAACAACGGAACAACCATCGTAGAGGATGGAAAACTGATACAGTAATTTAAAAACTAGGAGTTAGGTATTTGAAAAATTTTAAGTTTCCTAGGTTGATAATGAATCCATAATATAGTACGTACAAACTAGTGCTTCATTCTTCAATACATCCCATGATTTGATAACAACTTTAACAACCTTTAATCTTTGCTTGAACAAGATTTTACTTAAAGGTTGACACAAATTTTTAACATCAAACCGGAAAGAATTTAAGTTTATTAGTAAAGTAGATTGATTTATTACATGGGTACGATAAAAAGTAAAAAAAGTAATGAGTTACAATATAAATTAACGAGGACATTTTAAAAACTAACAATGGTAGATAAAGAAAAAAAAATTAGAATGACTTATGAACTTAACGTTAAGAACATTGGCAAAAGTGAAAGGGTTAGCCTGCATTGTGAAAGAAAAATAATCAAAGCCAGTACTGAACAAAAAACATGACCTACTGAAATTGCACATTTTAGATCAATCTGTAAAAGGCTATCAAAGTTATTGTTTAAAGTTAAGTAATTTGAATTTCACTTTCAGGAGTAAAACCAAATTATGTTGTACCAAACCCCCACAAAAGTTGAGTGAAGGGGAGTTTCATTGTTTAAAGTCTAAATCCTCTCTCGCACTGCACGTAATATCGGATTTGTTTGTCGAACCCTTGCTCATAATTATTTACTCTTTTGTTCCAACTACTGCTTTTATAAAGAAGCTTAAAAACTCATGTAACTTATAGACTTTTATTTTTAGTGAACGCAAACAAAACACTTTCTCTAAAAATTTTCATAGATAATGAATATCCTATAAAAGTTACAATTATCGTTGATCATACAAGAGGACAAACTTTAAACATAACAATGGCCAATAATTATAACAGTCTAGGCAATCAATTGATGGCATTAGGCTTAACCTCATAAATCATGGACCATTGATCTCGTACAAGAAGACAGATACAGATGGCAATTTAAATACCATGGTCACATAAATAAATGTTTATTTGCATGGTGAACCAAGAGTTTTTTTATTTTTTATTTTGATAAATGCTGTCAATAACTAGTGATTTTCCGTTATTATTATTACATGTTTACTACATTACACATCATGCAGAGTGGTTCTGATTCTTTCAAGGCGCCGAATACACCGTACAGCGTAAAGAGCTTAAAGGAAAGAAAACCCAACAAATTAATTTCATGCAAATGAGTATGACTGAATACACAGGAGTACTCCTTAAATTTATTTATTTATAACACTTAATAGAGGAACCCCCACATGGTCAGATAATACGATACACCATTGAGCAGTGCTATATGAAGTTCATTTCTACCTTAAACCATTTGAACAAACGAATTTTTAACCAACTGCAGGTTGGCAAAATCACACCCCAACAAGAAGTCATTACATTTCTACATCTGATCAATGGCGCCCAAATAGCCACCAACATGTTAAATTCTCTACAACTACTTCATTCACTTCAACGTGGTAAGAACTACTACCAAATAAAACCATAAAGAATTCATAGTTATAGCACTAAGCGAGTTGAACAACATTGTTCAAACCAGTTATTCGACCATATCAGCAACATTTTTCCATTGCTTTCACGCTGCCCTCCATGGCAGCCAATGTAACCAATCACCCAAATAAAACTAAAACAGCCAAATCATTTCTGAAAGTTGGCAATCGTGATTCCCTGCTCACCTTCTGCACCTCCTTCTCGATCAGCCGGAACTTCTTTGACTTGTCCAGCTTCTCCTTGGGCAGACTCTGCTCTATCTTGAGCCGCTGGTTCTCCACCAGCCTCAGTTTGGCCTCCGCCTGCCGACACTCCCCCTGGTACGCCTGGTATGTCTTCATGGTCGTGTGTAGCTCGTGGAGGACACGTAGGATCTCCTCGTGCGTCTCGTAGCCGATCTCTCGACACTGCAACAATCATCATCAATCTCGGTTTATCACAATGCTACCAAAAACATTCACAGCTTAATGGATTTACTTAAGTAAATCCATTAAAAATATATGGAGTCATATATTTTTAATGACTCCATATATATGACTCCAGATATATGAATTTAAAGTTCATAGTCAGTTTTTTTATTACCTGTACCATTTAGATTAGTGTTATCTATCTAAAGTAGGCGTAGAAAGAAATCTGTGGAAACTGTTGGAAAGCTATTGCCATGTAGATGAGTGGAATCGCATTGATTTCTGTGAATCTCTGTGACTCTGTGTGTCTCTGTCACATTTTAAAAACAACGCTGACACTGTTTTTGGAGTTTTTTCTCTATTGCCACCTGCCACTAAAGTAACATCAATACTATCTTGATAAAATGCTTTTACAGTAGGCTCCATCTTAACCAACCATCTCGAGATCAGGCCACGGCCGGATAATGAATTGGCCAGTTAAACCAATCTACATAAAAATGCCACCCAACAGTTATGGTGTAAATGCAATTATGACAAGAAAAGCAACTCTAAATATATTACTGTATATAATTTTTAGCTAATATGCGACACCCATTAAATCCACGACTAAACTAAACTAGTAATAATTTGTTTCTTTTCTGTGGTCAACTGGAATGCGGGTCCAAATGCACTTAACTTCTGGTGGCATTCACTTCCGTCCAGGACATTACATTTTAATTGGTTTGAGAACGTCAATATTGTGTAATGTTGAATTGAATGATAGATAGAAAAACGTTTCCGGCAAATCATGGCCGGTTATAGCAATGTTGAGATAAAAAATGGTCGGTTAAAAAGATATTGGTTTTGTGTTAGGGTAGGCCGGTTAAAGCGAAGACCGGATAAAAGGTGGCCCAAATTTTGTTTAAGCGTAAATAAATCTGTAAATAACAACATATTCACAGTCTTTAACGGAACCAGAAGATAATATGATCTAGCTTTTCTTTGTACATTTTTTAAAGATATTTAAGTGTAGGGACGTAAAACCAGAGACAGACAAACGTTATGTATTTGTTTGGTTTACCAGCCAGGGCCGGGGCCACTCACCCTCCTGTATATCCTCTGCACATCCTCGATGACCTGTGCCAGGCGGCTGACTAGATGTGTGGAGTAGATCTCGCTGAGAGCTGCGTGGTCCTTGCTCAGGTTCTTGGTCTGCGTGACCAGCTGCTGCCAACACGAGTAAGTCGAGAACAGCGGCCACTGCTCCCTCCTGCAACATTTAACATGCATTGAGTTAATCTCACGCTTTTATTTTTGCCAGAAATTGCCACCTGGTGGAAGTTTGACAATAAAACAAACTGATATATCGACCGTCTGGACCCAGTCAGTTTAAAATAATTTTATAACTTAAAAGGTAGGTTTACACGTGATAGTTTTTCACTCTCGGAGAGTAGTTAGTTACTCTCATAAAAATCCCAGACAGTTGTTGATAGTACTCGAACGCTGGTTATGTATACACCTCTGCGAGTACCTGCTGAGAGTACGAAACTCTCTAAGAGTGAAAAACTCACACATGTAAACCTAGCTTTAAACATCTGTCCTCCTGATCTGCTAGCCTGCTAACTATCTTCTTATTTCTATAAGGGTTTCTTCTGTTACGTCCCTTTTTCTCTCGAAATACTGAACCGATTTTTAAGATTGAGGTGTCATTTTAAAGCTTAGGATATACCGCAGTGACGAATCGTAATTAAAAAGGTCACTTTGTTTTGGGCTTCGCCCCCCTTGCCTTTGATTTATTTCTAGAGAGCGCTTTAAAATGTTGACCAACTTTTATTGCAAGTTCTTTAATGTGGATTGTAATTTAACAGCTGACGAATCGTCCTTCAGATACCTTCGATACCTTCAGATCAATACCCAAATCGATACCTTCAGATGAATTTTAAAAGCCAGATAGTACACAAAAATAGATCTCTGTGACTCCATAATCAACATTCACGTACTGTAGGTGAGTTTCACTCATACAGAATCATAAAATGCGCAATTTGCGCACGAGCTACCTCGTATTTGTTATTACAACACTTGTCTAATAATTCAACCTATTAGCCTTTTTCGATAGATTAACATTCAAACTTTAAAAGCCTGTAAGACCTATGGGGTTCAAAATTAGTTCAAAATTGTAGAATTTCCAATTACAAAAACACCCTTAGTGTATTTATCTCGCTGGGTAACTGAGTTTTTATGGTGCTCGCCTTTGAATCCAAAGGTTGCCGGTTCGATCCTGAGAAAAGTTAGTAGCTTTTTAAAGGTTTGATTCGGACACAGTTGCCATTTTTGAGCTATTAATTAATGATGCTTTGTAACAACTGTTCGATGTTAGATAGTAACAAGACTGGGGTTTGGACTGTTCCCCATCAAAACGTTAAAAAATGCCACTGGGGTAGATACACCAAAAATTATAATAATAATCCTATACTATAATACGAGCAATGTCTGAAGGGATGTGTGTTCCACAATCTCAAAATCTAGCAGATAGATTTTGCTTAAACTTTGCAATTAAGAGTGTTTTGGCGCAAAAATAAGTTTATAAAAGGCCTTAATCCCAGGAAAAATCGAATTTAGTCTAAATTTAAGTTTGAAAAATGTAATTTTTAACATTTTCTTATGGGTTGCTATTTTGGTAATGTAAAAACAACGAAATGTCTACAAAAATAAAAGAACATAGATGTTAAGCAGACTTTTTGAAACACCTGTTAACTGTAAATAGGTATAGTTGGTTGTTGGGGGAAATTTAATAGCTTTATTCGGCAATATAGTGTCACGGATGGCACTATATCAAAACTGAATGAAAACCAACGAGCAAGGCTCGGTTAACCTGGTACTAATAATTAAATAAGTATTGATATAGATTTGAGAAGGGGTAAATGGGACCTATTAGTAAGTATTACCAAAATGTTGAACTTCTCTTTGTGATTGTATTCAGCCATTTCACACTTTTGTAAGAAGATTGGGTGAAGGAAGGTTATTATTTCGAGTCATTGCAGTAGAAAGGGATTTACCCAGTCCTCTAATGAAGTAAGACTACATGCCTGTGTAATCATACCATTTTGAGTTCTGTCATCCTATTGTAGTATATAATTTTGTAAAAGTATCTCTACTAATGTTAACTGAACCAAAAATTAAAATAAAAACCCATTAAACATCCTACAATCTCCTGTTTTAGAATTTATTTGCTCTACTTATTAATTTGGTTGGTTGTTCTGGCTTGTAATGAACAGACGTTAAGTGAGAGTGCTGGAAAATCTATTAATAAACCAAATTTGAATAAAAACTTAAGTTTGATCTAATAAACAGATTGTAATTGCTTTCGCTGATTGATTTAAATCTTGAGTCAGAGTTTTAGCTTGGACCTTTTTTTTATTACCTGTACCATTTAGATTAGTGTTATCTATCTAAAGTAGGCGTAGAAAGAAATCTGTGGAAACTGTTGGAAAGCTATTGCCATGTAGATGAGTGGAATCACATTATAATTCGGATCGATGTTCGGTGTTACGCCCTACAGACTTTTAAAGTTTTAATGTTAATCTTATAGAACAAGGGTGATTGATTGGATCACAAGCCAGCTGTTGTAATAACAGAAATGCTAATTAATCAGGAAGGACAGATGTTTAAGACGTTAAATATTTTATAAACTAATTGGCTCCACATCAACTGAAATTTTGAGGTCGAATTTTGGCCATGAGGCGATCCCTAGTATATTGAAAGTCACTTGATAAATAAACTAATAAAATAGTTTATAGCAGTTATTTGTTAAATAATTTAATCAATAATAACTAATTTTTCTATATTTTTTTTGTTTATTTAAACCCAAAGTTATATCCCCTCAAAAAACAATCAAACAAACTAAACAATGTTTCAAAATACGTTTACTTATATGAAAAAATGACTGTGCCTATGTTATTTGAAAAATCGGTTCAGTATTTCATCAGAAATTACGCAATCTGGGCAGCCAGAGTAGGATTACAAAGTGTATCAGATGGTACTGTGGGTGTGGTGGGTGGGCTACCCGTCTGCTGCCATGGCAACCCATAGCACGGCTTAGCTGGCAGCTGGCAGCATGCCCAATACACTTAATATCACTCTTACTCCTCCTCAGTCAAGAATGGATTCACTCTCCGTGTTCCCATTCATTCATAATCTTCGTTCTATTTCGAACTGGTATATCTATTACAGCGCTGTCGTGTTGTATCTAATCCATTTTAAGAGTCAATCTTCACCCTTGTAAAAACAGTTAGTGTTTTTGGATATTAGCGAATTTGATATAGGGAATAAGCTATTACCGTAGGTCTCATGGTAAGACCTAAGTGTGGGACCATGTTACTTTTTTTGTTTTGAGGTGCCCAGAGACCAAAAATAATAGTCATTAAAATTTATATATATATATATAATATATATATATACATATATATATATATATATATATATATATATATATATATATATGTATGTATGTATGTGTCCCTAGACACGATAACTCTCGTAAAAATGGTCCGATCGACACCAAATTTGGTACAGATGTCTAGTCCTACGTTTATTCGGATGAGTTCGAAAACCAGACATATCGACCTACCGGAAGGGGTAGTTTTGGGGGGTTTTGTACCCCAAAAATGGGTTTTTTGCATTTTTCATATGTAAATTTTAAAAATTTTAAATTTTTATTTTGACTATTGGATTTAGCTCAAAAAAACACAAAATTTAGTATTTTGAAGCTTTGCTCTATCTCCATTGGTTACCGAGATATTGCAAAGTCTAAAGACAGTACATTGTCTTTTGGGGCTCCAATGTTAATCTTATGGAGAATAAGGATGTGTTAAGACATCTGTTGTAATAACAACTGCTAGATATACAGGAAGAATAGAATATGTTTCTGTTATAAAATATTTTTTGTAAACTTCTTGCATTCAACTGAAATTTTGGTAGAATTTCGATCAATAGGCGATTTTTAGTTAACATAAATAGCTGTCCAATAAATGTTTCAAAAGATTATGAAAAATGACAACAATGAAATGAGTTTTTACAGTATTAAGGGTGACAACCTAGACTAGATATATTTTTTATGAAGATGGTTAACATGACTGATGTTTAAGTTTGAGAGAAAGAGTTTTTTTTTCTAGCTAGGTATATTTGGTTCATTATTCACGACAAAATCTAATTTGACACCATCAAATAAGCCTCCTCATCAGCGAAAGAGCTCAACCACATAGGTCATGTAGGTAAAGAACCTCCCAGGAAAAGATACGCAAAGGGAATGAATCATACCTTCTTTTCAGTAAAAATAATCCTGTGGGAAAAACTATAATACACGATCTTCAAGACGAAAAAAGTAACAGTGCCTCTCCTATAAGCCCATCTACCATGTGGGCGCAGATTCTGATTTAGTTAGCACCTCGTGTTTTTGTCCCAGAACCCTTTTTTCACCTCTACTGGGCTCCCGATCCCCGCACTGTGAGGCCCTTCAGACAGACCTTGTAATTATTTGAAGCCGCTATTTGTAAATGCCACCCCAGCCTTTGTCAGCCCCTTTTCTTCACGCTGCAATTTGAGTCTCAGCCCCTCAACTCACTGATTGAGCTATTTGCTCTAATAGCTCAGGATAAATCACAAAGTTCTATTTGGGGTGTGTTAAATACAGAAGGTCGTATATTCGGTTTTATTTGTGCGTTTCAATTCCATGGAAGATCTTTGGTAAAACTGGCAATTTATGGGATACTGAAAACTAAACTGAATAGTGCTTTACTGAATAGAACTAGTAATACAAGTATATAGAATTAGTAAAATCAGAATAATAAAAATAACACATCTGTAAAAAGTATTATTAGAGCTAATTTATAATTTTTATTGCGTAGCAAACTAAAACAACGAAATTTGATTTATTTTCGTTGTTGAGCAACAATACAGTAATTGTTTGACAAATAGAATTTGTATAGAACGTTGAGTTATGTCAGCTAAGCCCAATAGCACGTCAATAATAAGATACAACCGTTATTTTCAAGTTACAACATTTAAAGCATCTAAACCAGTAAAAATGGTCAGTTATCGAGAAATGTTTCCATGGTGAAAAAAAACTTATTCTTAACCATTCCTCTTTTGTAAAGGAGTTACTCCTTAATATAACTAAGATAACAAACTTTTGGTGCTTGAAATGATTATAAATTCTACACCGACATAAAATATAAGGGCTTGGGCGTTTGAGCAAATTTACGTGATCAGTGATGACAGCAGATGATCATTTTTAACGTGATTTGGAAGGAGGCTATTATAAGGAGTCGACCGAAAAGGAGAAATAGGCTTAAGAAAAATAAAAGTGCGAAAGAAGCTCCCGGTTCATTACATTCAATTAATATTATTCATAAAGACCGATGGGAAATAAAGGAAAACAAAATCGAGGAAATACTTTAAAAGTACATAGACCCCTAGTAATAACCCAATCACAACATACCTACAGGTCATGATATAAATACTAAAACAAGTCATCAGAAAAAAACCTATATAATTTCCTCTATAAATTGGTGTAAAAATGTAAGTCTACAAATGTTTAACTTTACTGTACAATAAAGGTTTTTGAACGATGCAAACAACTTTAGAAGCTCAATAGAAAAATAGGAAAACAACAGTACCCGATAAATAAATTCTAAAATAATGTGTTAAAATCTCTAATAATCAATTTTTGCTTATCGTATCCCAGGAAAAAATCATCAGACCATACAATAAGTAATTACACTTTTAAGCCTCCTAAAAAATAGTACTGATGATAATTTCAAAATTATTGTAACAAATCTACTGTTAAAATATATGCAAACCCGTAGGCCTTCATTAGTTACAATTCAAGACTAACACTGAAAAATTTTGAATTCAATGTGTAATTTCTTTTCTAAGACAATTTTGTAAAAACACATCTTCGAAAACGGTTTCCATGGTATAAAAAACCTTTTCCTCTACACAAAATTAAGAGTAAATAAAATTCCCCAATACAATTCAAGGCGAAAAACACGACATGTTTTAGTATAACAGTAACAAACCACAAAGGCTGCGCTAGATTTTAATAGAATGAGTTCCAAACATCCAGACCATAAGAACCATAAGAGACAGTCCAGCAGCGATTCTGAAGATGTTGGAAAACCCCGACTGAGGAAAAAAACAGAGTTGTTCAAAAGAGTGAGGTTTATGTCTAAGGTACAAAATGTCCGAGAGAGTCAAATGGAAATGCCTAAAAAGGAGGGGGCGGAAGACGAAGAAGGGATTAACTTGACCTATCTGTCGTGCTGCGCCTGGCTCGCTCAGCTGCTGAAGCTGTGCTGCTGTTGGCTGAAGGAGCTGTGCGAATTGCTGACCAACTCGCTGGCGTTCCGGTGATAAATGTTTTGTCAGTTGTATTCGTGATAATAAATCTGTGATTGAACGCAACTTTACACTTTCAATTTTGGTTTTTGTAGAAGATTCTGGAGGTGTGCTATGAAAGAAATCAATAAAATAAAGGGACGATCTGCGTCGAATATAAAAATATATTTAAGAGCTAAAATGTTCTGAAATGCTTCTATAGTGTAAGTTTGTAGCCTTATGGGTACATTTTGTTACTTAAATTCTTATTCTATTCCATATTCGAAAAATAGTGGGTAATTAACGGTAAAGTAATTGAATTGATAGGCGAAGTTCATAATAAGTGATGACCTATAGGTTATAGACTTAGACAATAGAGGCACCCATTTCTTTACCATCTGCTGGACCGATAAGTGAAAAGTAAGGAATTAACTTCGTTTTTGTTTTAATAAATTGTTTGGTACCGTAGTGAAACTTGCAATTTTTAAATTCAACACTTGTTAGTCATACCGTTTTTAAGGTTTTATATAATTTTGGTGAATATGGCTGATTCAGTACTGTTTTTTGCGCATATTGTACAAAGAATATTCTTTTGCATTGAATACATTGTTTAGTGTATGTTCGTGGAAGGGGAGGGGGCGGCGGCGGCAGAAATGTTTTTATGGGCCCACGGCAAATTAGTGAAGCCGGCCCTGCTTGTTACATTAGGCCATTAGGCTAATTCCTATTATTAGGGCGGCTATCATATTGGAATAAAAAATTATCCCCATACAGAAACAAAGTCATTTCATATATATGAGAATGAAACATAACTCTTGTTCAAACTTTGACTCAGACATACATAAATAACACTCGGCCATACGTTCCGCATTAAATCCCCCATAAATTACGGTAAGTCATGCTCACAGTAGGGTAGTCGGCCACTAATCTGGAAATACATCATCAGAACCCGTCTCTGGGGGGGAGGGGGTTCATGAGTGAATAAGGGAGCGGGGGGGGGGGAGGGGAGTGGGTTGAAGTGAAGTTGAACAGGGGCGTCAGGCAAACTATGGATACAAAATTAATTCGAAGAAGCTAAGAACACACCAAGGTGTGAAGATGCTGGAAGCTACAATAACTATTAGACCTACCATGTTAGTAAACAAATAATTGAAAACTCTACAGATAAACAAACCACGAAAACCAATTAATCTCTGTATAGGCAATCATAAAGCACTTTGCCTCGGCTCAATTTAAATTATAAAAGAGTGAACTCTTATGTTCCTTTGAAAATGCAGTCATGACTGTTATTACTAATTTTTTAAAGAAGAAATATAAATAGTTCGAGGATATGCCTACCCTACCCAAAGAAAACTTTCCATTAGGACGTATTAGAGCAAATTATTGTTAAAATGTTACGTCTTCTTTAATTTTTTCTTCTTATAAGACGGTTTGTAAAAGAAAGATGACGATATATGACAGGTAGTTATAGTAATCTTGTGTAAGGTCTAGAATAGTTTTACGAAGTTAAAAAAGATACATAAACCATAAGTAAGATAAAAAAAACCTAAGAAAATCGTGTAAAATATTAAAACACTATATCAAAGATAACTTTTCCCAACAGTTTTTCAGCCTTCTATCAAATTTCGCAACAAATTATAACTAACTGTTGCCATCTCTTATCTCGCGCCATTCGTTAAACGAAGGTCGACCCTGACATGAGAGCGGCCCCAGCGGAGGGTCTACAGAGCGATAACAAAATTTCAGTTTAATTAACAATAACTATTTAGCGAGAACCAGCCAATTAGCCAGGCGGAGAGAGATAAGAGATGCGGATCGGCCTGATAACGCGGACAAGAGATAAGAGGCGATAACGCTGCGTGTCAGATGTTAATTGTATTGTAATTAATTGCACAGATAATCCGCAACACTTTGTCTACCATCAATGTTGGGTACAAACTAATTCAGCGGCGACTCAGAATGCGAATAAATTAACAGTACCAGGGGGACCGAGCTTAAGCTCGGTAAAATTATTACTTTCGTTTCTCACACAAAGCTCGTTCGCTCCGCTCACTCGCCAGGCGGAAGGTTTGCTGCACATTGGTATGATTTTCCTAAAACCACAGGTTAAAGATGTAACACATTGGTTTATTTTATCTACAGTTATCAGCTGATTTTTGTTCAGTTAAAAAATTTCCATAAGGATAACATGGGATCTTTGAAGGGCTCTAGCGCGAAAACCGGATTTTTCCCAGCTATGGGACCAGCTCCAATCGATTTCTGGTGGCCAAAACCCCCATATTCCAAAATTTGAAGGAAATCGTCGGAGCCGTTTTTGAGATAATTGTGCAAGCAAACAAGCAAACAAGCAAACATTGCTCGTATAAGAGTATAGGATAATTAATGATTGATAAACTAACGTAGCAGCACAGAGAAATAATTACCTCTTTGTGGGAGCAAGTTTCTTCAACTCAGGTAGCCTAGTTTTTATTTTATATGTGACAGATGTGTTTTACGTCATTTTCTGTCTTAGGTATAACAAAAACGATATTGCCAACTAAGGGAAAAACGTATTTGTCCTAACCTAAGTCAAGACCTGTCAAGTGAAAGAGGAATGTTTAAAGCAAAACTAGCAAAAGCCTATCTATAGCAAAACACATTCACTAATTTCGATGCCTAAAGCCTTATTTAACGTACAACCTCCTGTATAATAAATGAATGAATACTAAGTGGTTCATAACGCTTGGGAGACATACTACATTCAATTAACACAAGAAGACATTTTATTAAACAATGATAATGGACCAATTCTAAATTCTCAGTTGTTAAATTCAAATTTTCTGAAGAAATTTATATAGTATATAGTGGACTTAAATAAAAATGTTATGTTTATTCTACTTTATTTTTATCATTTATGATTTTACAATGACTGTATTTTTATCTCATGTAACAATATTTTACTTTTTTATTTGTGTTATGGGGAGATCTGAAGATAACAACTATTGTTTGTCGAAAGGCCTCATCCAATAAAATATTATTAAATGTTGGCTAACGAACAAAAATTGTATTTTCATTTTTTTACTAAGTGGTTAGTTTAACTAGTTTATAAATCGTTTTTGGCCCACTTTAATTGAATCTTTTGTTTAATTTCCTTTTCAGTGTGTATACGTATAATTAATTTTAAGCGTAAAACAGAACGGTTTTGGTTGTTCTGACTTGCATAATGTGCTTTATATGGCTATAAATAGGAATATAAATATCCCTTTGATTCTATATACCTTTTAATAAAAACCCCCTAAAACTCCCGCTCCTCGCGGAGAATTTTTAACACCAGCTGGCCGCAATCACGTGACAAGAGGGAATCACAGCTGGGATAATCCCCCAAAGCCTACATCATCACGGGCCCAATCACCATAATGCCCTCTCTCGGCGCACCTTGTTAATATTACACCGCACAACAGCGCGAGCGATAGTGCGCTGTTTGCCCACGACTATACGGCCCATTGTTGCCTCCCCGACACCCACAAGACAAATATTTGGCTGTCGGAATCAAAAAGCAATTTGCCAGCCGCTGAGTCATGCCTCCGCCATCAAACATTTCGGGGGACTTCAACTCCCCCCCCCCCGGGAGATAAACATAGTGATTAATTGCTGAATCGTCGGTCAAAAAAGATCAAGTAGGCAGTTGAATAACGGCGATAAGGGTTTTTAGAAAAGATTCTCTCTAGAGTGTCCGTAATTTCTCTTTGTGTACTCTGGAAAAAGTTGATATTGTAAAAATATGGTCTATGAGTTTTATTTTAAATGCTTAATTATTTGTATTGTAGCCTACCATATTGATATTTTTGTTGCTAAACAATCGGCCTAAAAAAATGTCTGACAATCAGGATGAGAGTCTCAGATCAGATTGGTCATGGAAACTAACAGAATAACTTGAACAATATACTATACTTTCAATAAATACTGTAGGTCTAAACTCTATGGAAACTCTACCAATGTGCGTTTAAAATTCCTTCAAAATAAACTTTGTACTCAGTCTCTCAGTTGTGTAAGACCTAACGATTACGTCACGACAACATAGACGGCATCTTACTGGCAAGTAAGTGCCGGCAGATGGCGTTAGTATCGTCAACGCCGCCGGAAATATGATATAGCCACTTCCGGCTCGGCGTGCGGGCTGTTTACAAACATGCCGGGTCAACAACTGAATTGAACCAAGGCGAAGTAACACGAGGCTACGTAGCACGCGAAACGTCTCACTCGGCGCGGGTGTAATAGACGGTAGTCTATTTAAATAGTTTCACCGAAAAATTATCTCGATTAATAAAATACCCCCGTCGCAGCAGACCTGCGTACTCAGCGAATTTCCAATGGAATTTTAGATTATTTACTTTCCCCATAAAAACACCATAGGATAGAGTATGTAGGTTTTCTGCCATTTGGTGTTGTTAGAAAATCTAAGTTAATCAATAATTGGTGAATGTAAACACAAAATTGTATCAAACTCTGGCATTTTTTTATTTTCCCCATAAACCCCATGGGGGTGAGTATGTAGGTTTGCCGCAATATGGGTTTTGTAAGCAAGTATAAGTTAAACCTTATATAGATAATGTACATACCAAATTTGATAATGTTATGTCAATAAATAAGCAAGATATAGGGTTTTCTTGATTTCCCATAAGAATAACATGGAAAACACATTTTTGGATTTGCCCCGTAACCAGTTATGCTATGATAAAAATTCAAAATACCAAATTGTTTGTTTTTTTAAGCTCTTTTAAATGGTTTCAGTTAAAATTGATGAATTTTAAAAATTAAGGTCCAAAAATGCCAAAAACCCATTTTTGACCCCTTTGAAACCCCATAAAACCCCGTTCCCATAACCCGACAATGCTGGTTCGCGAACTCATGAAAATAGACCTGGTCTTACACCTCCATACCAAATTTCATCAAAATCGAAGGTCCCCTTCAAAAGTTATCAGTACCACGGACACATAGATATATAGATATATAGATATATAGATAGATATATATATATATATACATATATATGAAAATGAACGAATGGTGTTTTTGGCTTCTGGGGACGTCAAAATGAAAAAGTAAAGTGGTCCCGGGCTTAGGTCTTACCATGGCTACTACCGTAATAGCGTATTCCCTATAGGGAAATTCGCTAAAATGACCCAATAATACAAAAGGATTCGTCATCACCTATGATAAAAATATTAGGCTACTAATTAACTTCTTCACACATCTAGTCCCTAAATCATCGACGGATTAACTCTTGTTCAATAGTTATGGATCTATGACTAACAAAAAACTCTTTTTAAGTTTTTTGGTCATTGGACAAGAGTTTCATAAACCAGCAAAAATTTAATTTGAAGACATTTCTAGACGTCATTTGGGGGTGGGAGGGTGCAAGGTGGAGCAGTTTGGGGGAGGGGGGAGAGGGAACCCACTGCGACTAAATAGAAAAATTCAAACAAATTTAGATTTTTCTACAAGAAATAAATAACGTAGAAGCTTCGTCTCAAACTGAGCTTCAATTTGAAGTTTGCATTATGTAGGTAAAGCGTTGAGGGAGGGGGGGAATGTGTATTTCTGTAACAGTCATTTTAACCCGCGAGGGGGCGCGCACGGTGGATTCCACCGGGCTACGAAAAAATCAACAAAAGTGTGATAAATGTGAGTTTTATTGTATACATGTTACACTCTAGGTACATATAAATATCTCCGAGTGATAACATAATAATATTAAACTAATATACTAATAATAATATATTATATATATTATATATAATATTATATATATTATATAAAAATATAATATATACAAATTATATATTATAATATTATAATATAATATATATTATTATAATAATATAATTAATATAATATTAATAATATTATTATAGAATATATTCTATAATATATTATAGAATCCATATCAGGCCGTAAAAGTCACTGATTCACGCAAACGTCACAAATAAAAACATCAAAATCACACGAATGAGATGGGTCGCGCACGGTGGATTCCACCAGTGTCCGCAGTAAACACACTTCAGACGACGACTGGCGCGGGGGAGGGGGGTGACATATGATCTGCCGGCTAGTGGACGAGTCAATGAAAGGTATACGAGGGGTGGTCACCATAGCTCAAGACGTATCAGAAATATTACTAGAAATCTGAAACCCCGGTGGAAAAGACAGCGACGCGACCCCTCACGGGAGTTAGGTCTTTAGAAAGTCTTGCCCCCACCTAAACAACACGCTCAATTTACGCCTAAGATTCTTTAAATATACAGGTTATAAATTTAACTGAGCAATAATTGACGTTATTGTACTTTAATCCAATGACAAAGTTAATATAACCACAGCAACACTAAGAAATAAGAAAAATTTACTATTAAATACCAATAGTAGTGGGAAAAAGCCACTTCTAAACCGGAAGTGACGTCAGCTGCCAGGGCAGCTGCAGGGGTCAGATGGTGTCAGTTGCCAGGGCAGCTGCAGGGTGCAGATGGCGAGAGCATATGCCCTGAATTTGAAGTAGAATTGGGCATGAATTAAGAGTTAATTCAAAACTGAAATTTAACAGTTATAACTGGGGCTTGGAAAGTATGTCAAGGTCATCCAGAGTAAGTTTTAAAAAAGCCTATCCAACTACCACCAGAAATAGTTCAAAGTTGAACTAGTTGGTGATAGTGGGATAGGTTGAAGTAACTTTTGAATTTTATTTGTGAACATACAATTAATGTGCAACAGCAGAGTTTAAACAAGTCGAACTTTTGTGATGAACTACAGAGTTGTAAATGCAAACACCAACGACGATGAGAAGGTAAACGCAGAGTCCCCAGATGATGTATTTGAAAAGCTTGAACAATCGTAACATTTCGAGTTGGTTTTCCCGTTCCATTTCCAATCGTTTAATTTCCAATTTCAATTTATCCTCTTCCATTCTAGTTATGAAGGGAACTTCATCCATCATATCCATCATGATTTTGTAGTGTTTGAAATTTTAAAACAAGTGATGTTGATAGTTCAAAAGTTGAAGATGGAATGAGAAGTGAAAGCGAGAAATGTTAGTTAAATAAAGAAGTGGTGGGGGGAACGAAGAATTACAAAGAAGTGGTGGGGGAAATATTTTGCTGTTCATTATTACCATCAGTAGTGTCAGATGGTGCAGGAGTTAGATTTAGTAAACTGTCTTCGTCCGAACTTTCAATCTTATCACAAATAGGACAATCGTATGTTATTTCCAAATTCATTTTGATGGTTGTAAAATTATCTACAAGTTCTTGTAAAATATTAAAAATGTCTTGTAACTCTTCCCTAGAGTTTATTTCAAAACTAGAATTCATTCGGGCCAATGGAGAGTTGTTCATTATTGGAGAGTCGGTGATGGAATGAGGATCGGCGCATAGGGAGGGGGCTTATATAATGGTGACCTTGAGCAGGCGTCTAGGGAGGGGGGCTGTCTAGGGAGGGGGCTTTTATATAGGGAACCTTGAGCTTATGATTGAATAAAACATTTAGTTCTTCTTCTCCATCTTTTAATTCAATTATTTGAACCGAAGTAGTTGTTTCATCTTCTTCACTTGATGAAGAAAACAATTCACCAGGATTTAAATACTGAACTACAATTCTGAACCATCTTATAGGATATTCGTCAATGACAGAAAGTAAGTTTTGAAACAATTCTTCCATCTCCTCCCTGTCAGTTATTATATGTTCAAATTTGATAAATTTGTTTTCCATGTTGTTAGTTAGAGTGTTGGAAGTGGAATGATTTAATATTATATAAAAATTAGAACTAGTGGTGGGGGAAATCTCAAGGTCATCCAAATGAAGTTTTAAAAAAGAGTGTAAAACTGAAATTACACATTTGATGGTTCTACAGGATCGGAATACCAATCTGATCTGTATTTACATCTTTTTATCATATGTGTACAAAAATCATCTTGATGAGAATTGGTGCGTTGACAATGAGCAAGATCTAGAGGGTGAAATTTGAAACATCTTTGAGGACAACATGTATGAAAATATCTTGATTTGTAAAATTTGAAAGTTCGCAATTCCGGTGGTGGTAGTTGTTTTGTTTTGCATTTGCAATAACAAGATCCGAAGAATTCACATTTAGTACAAGCTAACCCATCCACCATCATTGGTCCTAAATCTGTACACTGTTGTTCACAACAGTAACGAGGTTTGTACTTGTATTTTTGCTCTTCCATGTTGACGCTGCGGAGTCCAGTGAAAGAATAAGAGTGTATAGTGTTCAATAGTGAGTTTTATGTACTGTGAAAAGTGGTAGGGGTAATTTCAAGGTCATCCAAATGGAGTTTTAAAAAATTATACCTTACAAGTGTAAGGATTATTAAAATTTAGGAAGTTTGTTTCTCTTTGTTTTCTTCAGACTTTTTCTCTCTCTCCGCCTTAGCCATAGCAACAAGTTCTTCTGTTGATAATGGATGTACTTCAGGAAATTTTAAAATTAATTTAGCTTGATATCCTTCTTTAGTTAATACATCTAAATCTTGGGTCATTTGTTCAATGGTGTTGTAGTCTTTTCCATAGATTTTTCCATCAAGTTGAATCATCATTCTGTACAACATTTTCTTAAATAGGTCTTGTCGTGGTGAGAGCTAAGAAGCGAATGATTATTTATACAAGTATCACATCCTTTTTATTAACTCACATTGATCATGTGATTCTTTAGTTGTAGCTTTGTCTGTCAAAAGTTATTCAACATTGGTAATACTTTTGGAACTTGATGTTATGTTGACCAGTTGGCGATGAAGAAGTTGTAGGTTGTGTAGAAATAAATATTTCATCATCGCAATATTTTGTTTTAGTGAACATCCTTGTATTAGTAGCACTAACATCAACAGTTAAGTGATAACCACCGGTAAGTAAAACTCGCATTTCGTTAGTTAAATCTTCAAGTTGTTCAAAAGTAGTTATGGTGTTGGTATCATAAGATGCACACTTAACCTTTAGGGACATGTTGCAGTTTTATATTCAGGGATTAAGAGCGAGATGTGTACGGTATGAAAGGTAGCAGTAGACTGATGAATTTTGCAAGTACATTTCCCCTTTTATAATTATACAAAATTGGGTCAAGGTCATCCTGTGGAATTTTTAAAAAAAGCAACATATTGTAATGTACAAAGACATTACAATATGTTGCTTTTTTTATTTTTATTTTTTGTTTTGTTTTATATCATATTTATTGAAAAAACAAATACAAAGAAATATTTACAATGTTATGTACAAATTAATCAGTAGTAGGTGTTACATGAATTGTAAGTTCAGTAGAGTTGTTTCCACTGGGTCCATGTGATACCAAATAGAGTGCGCCGGGTTGAATTATACGAAGATCTTCATTTTGAAGTAGTTGTATGAAGCGCTTTGGTAAGAAGATCTGAAATTTTGCTTCATCACCAATTGTATAAGGT
Source organism: Neoaliturus tenellus (assembly GCA_030545055.2). NCBI lineage: Eukaryota > Metazoa > Arthropoda > Insecta > Hemiptera > Cicadellidae > Neoaliturus > Neoaliturus tenellus. The sequence goes on along the minus strand of CM061533.1, from coordinate 10,370,044 downwards.
GCCTCGCTCAAAGTGCAATTTATAGCATCACCTACTGAAGTTTCCATTTTCTTAATAGTATGAATGATGTAGTGTTTTTCTTCTTTTAGTTCAGAACATTTCTTCGTAGGTAGAATTGATGATTTAGAATGAGCGTTGAACTGATCAACTAAACTTTGAAGTAAGTTCTGTGATGCCATATTGATGTTGTTGTTAATCTTCTTGTTAATAAGAATGTCCGTCGGAGATGTTGTCTCTTCGGAGGTTTGAGTAATACTCATGCTGTGTCATGGTAGCGCTCTCACTTTTATAATCGACACTACCCCCACCACTGACACTACCCCCACCAGTTTGTTGAAGGAAATTATTCAAGCGGTAGGCATTCTTTAAAGCGCACTGCGACCTTCGATGTTTAAAACTTTTTGATGAAATACAAAGTTCGTTGAAGTAGCATTGGAAATCTTTATCAATTATTGCATTAATCACTTCGTTGCTTGTAAATGATTGTATCCAATTTGCTTTTTCCAATCCCCTTGTGTAGATAATTTTAAACTCTTTGCAATAATGATTCATAATGTGCGGCATCATATTATAATTAATGAAACCTTCATCCCATCTTAAGTTGTGAAAATGTTTGTTCAACCATTTGTTTGTAACTTTCGCTTTAGTTGTTAGTCTATTAAATGGTACTGGAGGTTTGAACAAATAATGATAAACTACTGATGTGTTCATGTCCAAGATTACTAATTCTTTAATAATAAAATTACCATCATTTCCTCGGAAAGCTTGAAATTCAATTATACCTCTTTTAACTTCCATTATATGTGGCGCATTAGAAAACGAAACCCGTTTATTCATGATGAAGTCTTACTAACAACTGACTTAAAAATTGAATGAGCCGATGTTTATAACAGACAGGATTGTTCTTCTTCTTTCACTTCTTGTGCCACTTCATCAATATTAAAATTGGTGTGATAGTTGTTTAATTGTCTCCACATTTCAACTTCTTGAGGTATTCTATTAAAGATTGAAGTATCCACGGGACCGTATAAAATTGGAACAAAAGGTTTTTTGTCCAATGTATCAATTAGATAGTCTTTAATTATTGCACTTGAAAATATTAGTTGTTTCAAATATCTGGTGACGGGACCGGTAGTACAACTTAAAGTATAAAATTCTTCTTTAGTGAAATATAATTTAACATTATGTGTAGTTAAATCTCTGAAGCGAACAATTTGTCCTCCACGATGTTTTACTATATCAACTTCAATATTTGATTCCAATAAACTTAATCTTGTTCTTCTTCCAAATGTGTTGTTACTTAAATAGCACTCCAAAAGATGTAAATGTTTCATGAGAGATTCCCAAGTAATTTCACTGAAAGTAACCATTTTGTTTCCATGATTTAAAATAACAATTGGTGAATAATCCATTGATTTTAAAATTCCAACTGATATACTTTTTGTCATGCATGAAGAAATTGGGTAGATAATCCGAAGAAATACTTCTGTTAAAATATTGGTTGTAATGTTAACTTCAACCTTCTTCCTTTTTACTTCTTTTTCAGCTTTTTCTTCTTCTCTCTTCTTATGTTTGTTGAATTTTAGGAACTCGTCCATTTCTCGTTCAACTTGTTTTTCTATATCTGAACTATTATCATCCATTAGAGGTGTATTTTCTTCTCCGTTAGTAGAATTCATCTTGCGAATGATGTTTCCCATACGACGGTTGAAGATAGAATGAAGTTTCTACTAATTATTTTCTCGCTTTTATATTTTTCGTAAATCCTTGAAATTTATACAATTACATAATTGTTTGTTTTGAACTTGTCTTTCACAAATGAAATTCTAACCTTAAAAATTAAAGCAGATAATTCTAACCTCAAAAATTTGCAGTTGTTGTACAATTCTTCTTAAAGTACATTCTTCACAATTCCGGTCAGCGGTGTGTAAGTAACTATTTTATCATGTAGAATTAGACAGTATGCCGAAGTTCCATCCGCTACTGGTTCTTCAAATTCCATTTCAATTTTTATATCCACACTTGATGATTTTACCGATTCATTTTGTTTTGAACAATCGATTACAATTATTGGAGCCTTGGAATAATACTGGTCAGGTGATAATAGTGGTGTATTAGTCTTTCCATAATATGACGATTGAAATCTTGCATACATATCGTATAAAATAGAAAAACGTTTTTTGCTGAACATGACATTCAAATTGTCATAGGGAAAGAATTGAGAGTTTAGGAAAACTTTACAATTCTTTATTTTACAGTGATCAAATTGACCAGCATTTGCAGTGATAACATCTTTTCGCTTAGTTTGAAAACCGAGTATTATGTACCTTGCTCGTTCCAAGTAAGTTGATGTCTTGACGGTCCATGTTTGTCGTTCTGTCTGAGGTAGTGTAGGGTATTCATGAAATTCCCAACTTCGGAATGGCATCACAATATCACGGTCAGATTTCAACTTTCTCAATAATAGGATTCTATGTTCATCAGCCAATCTTACATGAGGTACTCTCCAAACAACTTTATCCAACTGTAGTTGCCATTCCAGTTTATCTTCCGTAGTTGCAGGGTCTGCAAGTATCAAGTCCTTATTAGTTGAAGATCTGAGTAATACTAATTCTTGTTTGACATTTATTATTACCCGTTTGTAATCTTCAGCGAATCCCAAAAGCAATCGTAAAGGTACATGAAAATCAAAGTGACCGTTGGAAGCTGGTGTTATAGTGTCTTTATCGGGGGCAACCCATCCGGCGGTGACTATTGAATTCTTCTCATGCGGTGTTAATGATGTTAATCCTTTCAATGTCGTTGTTAAACCAACCTTTTTTGTTGAATCAACCGTCACCCCTGATATTTCATATCTTATTTCATCAAAAAGATATGCCATCGGGTTATTTATAAAAGGAACTGTTGAAGCAGTTTTTCCATCCAATTTTAATACCCGTCCTTCAATGTACAAGTAACTTTCACACGGTAAAGTGTAAATATCTTGTTGTTGAATGGGGATCCTTATTTCATCGTTATTGTTTAATTTTGATGAAGTGTAAGGGTTGTGCGTGTGATATTCCTTCTCCCATAGTGTTTCGTCGAACGTTGGTCCTTGAGATATATCCAGGATATCCATCGCTGTTAAGTTTTAATCCAATCTTCTGTAGAAAACGAATGTTTTCCGATGTTAACTCTTCCAATGTCGAGGAGCTACTGAGCTCCCGACTCTTCCGTTGCGGTTTAAATGATAATCCCATGTTGACTTTTATGTTGCTGCTCTGATGTGTATCCGTATAGTAATTGTTTCTCCTCTAAAGTCAACACTATGACCGTCTTGATCCAATATGTTCAGTACGATGTCTGAAATGAAACTGGTGTTTAACGGTAGGTATATCAAGTTTTGTGGCTTCTCAACAATTTTAAAACCGGGAGCCACAGTTGGATAAAATGTATGTAAAATATGCTGATTCACTCCTTCTCTATACGATCCGTGTATAATATTACACGTTACATCGATACTATTGACTTTCAATATTGTAACAGTTGTATCACCTGAATGAGTAGTTCCAGGAGTTAAGATTTTCTTTTTTGTATCTGTAAATCCAAGTAAACTGCCAATGGAGTTTTCCAAGCTGACATCGATATAATATTTTGAAGTTATTTCTGCTTTTAAAGTATTATTGTTTCCTTTAACGGTGATCTTTTCTTCTCCGAGTTGTTTTTGTAGTAATTGGTTTATATCATCGATTTCATAAGCTCCAGTAGGAAATGTAATTATTTTCAATTCTGAGTATTTTCCTGAAGCATCCTTAGTTTCATAATAATGTAGTAAATTGTTCTTTCCTTCCGTAACATTGGGAATTGAGTTGTAGGTAGTTAAATCAAGTAATGCCGCTTCCCATAATCTTTCCTTGGATAGACGCAATGCTGGGAACAGCGTACTTTTCAATGTGGATGAATTTCCACTCAGTGACACTGTATACGATGACATCTTAAAGCTGACTGACACTCTTCGCTAGAAACTCCAAACATAAATGCCCACATATTTCAGTATTGTTAGGTTGTTCTCTTTTGTAATTGTAAAAAATGTTTTTGGAGTTTCGAAAATAATGTTGCAGTTCTTTCGGCGGTGGTAGATTGCCAAAACTGTCAAAGTAGTAAATGGTTTGTCCGAGCTTTTTATAGCATACCCAATGAGTGCCTGGACCATAGGTGGAATCCAAATTTACTATTCCAGTTTCATTTTCCCATATTTTAGTTGGTAATGCATCTTTCATAAAAACTCCTCGAAAAAATGGTATTTTCAAACATTTTACATAATCATTTAACTGATGATTTGTTAAGGCTTTATTTGGAATTAGCAATTGATTCTTTCTATTTAGTACACACGGTATGGTCTTAGATATAAACCTGCTCCGTTTTTTACCATTTGCCAAACAGAAGTCTTCTTTACATTTGCCTTACGAGTTCTACGATGTCCTTTTTTAATGTTTCCACCTCTTTTGGGAGCGCTTCTTTTTGCAGGTCTTCCTCTGCGACGTCTTCCAGCACCTAACTTTGCTTTCGTCTTCATGGCTGTAGTTACTGCCCAAGCCGCTGCTTTTTCTGCAATATTTGCGTCACTTGATTTTACTCTTTGCCAAGCTTTTTCCGCTAGAATTTTATCCGCTATTGATCTATTTGTTGAATCTTTATACTTTGAATATGCTATATCGTGTTCTTTGCAAGCTTGATCTAATTTATTAATTCCAGGATCTCCTCTTGCTAAACGTTTTGCCAACTTAGTTCCAGGTCCACAATATTGATAACCTCCGGGCAGATGTAATTCGTATGGTAAAGCGTCTATCGTTCGATTCACAACAGCACCAATTGGAATCCGTCTGAGCAGGGATAATGCAGCTGATGTTAAACCACGTCCTCTCTTGCCGCTGTCTTGACGACGACTGAGCGATACGGTCTTCATTATGTTGTTTTATGTAACCAACGTCTTCACTCTATGAAATACTTTATGATAATGAATCCTTTTTTGTGTATTCCATACTTAAATATTCATAAGTTTTACTAGTATTTATCAATGATTTCATCTTTAATCCATTGGTTTCTCTGAGAATCTTCGATTTTATTGTGTTTCATCGATGTATTAATCAAATGATTATGCATATCAATAACTACATTACCTACAAGATTCGTTACATACTCGATATTAGTAGCATCTTTGTCATATGTAGGATTATCAAGATTTGTGATACGTTTACCATTACATGTATACACCGATGGATCCTTTTTAGAGGTCGCTATAACTTGATTAATAGTAGCAACATCATTCGGAGCTATTCCTGCTGATATGTTAGATATTCTTCTATTTTTTCCATCATATACGTTATTTATTTTATCTAAAATTATAGTTTGTTTTACAACAGCACAATCCTGATCATCTTTACCAGATTTAACTTGGGTTAATCGTCTACCTTTACATATAAAATTAACACCAGTAGCTGATAGTTGTGGTACTTGTGTTAAAATAACAGCATCATGTTCTTCCGTGCCTAAACTTATATTTGACAATCTTTTATTTTTTCCATCCCACTTGTCATTTTGTAGTTGTAGTAAGGTAAACTTTTCACTTCCTTGCATAAACTCATCACCTTTCTTTGACACCACCTGATTTTGTTTAACAAAAGCGGATGTTCCTTTCTTCAAGCTTTCATTCATTTGTCTCACGGTAGCAGCATCCGATGGAGTTGAACCATCTTTCAGATTGGACAACACTTTTCCATGACAATCAATAACAGCACCATTATATAAAATACAATTATCTTTAATGTATTTTATATTAACACCATCACTTTCTTCTTTAGGATATCCAATATCGTTTATAGTATATTTACAAAAGGAAAATCCATCTTTTTTCTTTTCTGGTATTACAGAGTGCAAATAACGCTTATTGATTGTATCTGTATCCTCGGTTGGATCTGCCACATTAGTTATTTTATAATTTAAAGCATTGTACCTTTTTCCACTTTTAGTCTTTTCCAACAGTAAAGCGTATTCCATCGCAGATAGAAAATAGCCTTTATTAACAACATCTCCATTATTGACTGGTTTTGCAACGTTAATAACCCTGTGAGATTTTGCATCATACAGTTGGTTGTCGTCGAGTTTTAAACTTGTAGATGTTACCTCCTTAACTGTTTTTAAATTTGTTGCATCTCCATCTTCTTCTGGATCTCTAACAAACTTTAAACGTTTATTATTTATGTTATAGTCACCTTCAGGTGTTTGCGGTAATCCACTTCTTTTTCTGTTTTCTCCAACTTGCACTCCTAACGCGGAGTATCGTCCGAACTTGTCGACGCTCATGTTAGAACTGACACATTATACGCCTGCAATTCTTATATATCCGCGGACAATTATACAATTATACCGCGATTCCTGAGTTCGTCAATCAGAGCTACCCATTCATTATTTAAACCTGTATGACCGGCTTCCATGGCTTCATGCAATAGTCTCATTCTATCAACCAATTTATTGATGTCGTTGTAGTAAATCACATTCGTATTGTATAGATTTTTCATCAATCCTTTGCCAGATGTTGAAGTATCTCCTTTACTCTTTTTACTATGTTGTTCAAGAAGTGATAAATCCATAAGTGATAAAGATTTTCTTTTCAGTGGTTGTCTCACCGCTGGCGCAGTACGTAATGTTGGCAATTTTCGTGGAGGAAACAACTTTTTTATAACGATGTTATATTTTGTTGCACGTGAACGATTAATCATTGCATCCTTTAAGTAGTTTCTTTTATGAGCGTTAGTATTTTGTAGAATCTCCTTAAAAACACTTAAATCTTTGGATGAATATCTTAGTGGTATGTTTTTAAAAATTAATTCATATAATCCTTTTGTTCCTTTATATCTATGCTCACCAATAATGATGTAATCGTCTTGTGTTATTTCAAGCTTTGAATCGCCAATCTTCAATTCATTCCCATCAATTCTTGCTCCGTATACGTGTGATCTACTCAAATTCGGGTTTGATTTCATGTCATGTAGCATTTTCATTATATATTTTCTTCCAAGAGGTCCATGTTGTAATATATCGCTACTCAATTGAGTTAAATTTGGAATAGATTGTTCTGCTTCTGGTATTGGCTGTTCTTCTTCCTTTTCAACAATTGGTTCTTCTTCTTCTTTTGTTTCTTCTTGCTCACTAGCACTTGTATATGAATCATCATCTTCTTCTTTTTTTAATGCTTGTACTTCTTGTTTAGAAACTGGTAGTAAAACATCTCCTTCATAATGAGGTTTACCAATAGTTTCTGATATCTGTTTTAAAGGTTCCGTAATAGGTTTAAATGTAGTCTCTAGAAATTCTTCTCTTTCACTTAAACCCATCCTCAATGCACGATTCTTCATCCTAATAGAATCACTGAGTGATTTTATTTCTTTCAATAGTTTTTCTTGATTCAGCATGTTTACACTGTGAAGTTCAACATGTAACTAGATGTAGCATCGGTAGTTCAACGCATAAATACAAATTTATCCAACCCTATACGATATCTACCATTTTTAATATCTTCTTCCTTCATAATAACGAGAAAGCTATATTTCTCATTCCATGCTTTGCCACACATCTCTTTAAATTTTTCAAATGGCATATCCGCATTTACATGATCATTATATATATGCTTTAAATTTGTTTCATCTTGCTTGAAGATGATCAACATATTTGCATTGTCTCTTATAAGTTGTTTTGGAATTTTACTGTATGTTTGACCAATATAAATGCTATCAATATTATGATGTCTTCCCATAGCAAAATAATTCCTTATTGTGTCATGATTTTCACAAGAAACATCGTCAAATATAAAAATAGAAAATGGTTTTGCTTCATTCGGTTGCATAATTGTTTCACTGGCATTAAACTTGTAAAAATTCACTTCAGGTACACTTGCAAGTACTTTATCCAATAATTGATATTTTGGTTGTTGCAATGATTTTGAAAAAATGTATATATTATTAAAACGCAATCCTTTAGGATTAGTTATAAGGTTAAAAACAACATTAGTTTTTCCACAATTTGAAGGACCAGTTATTAGACATCTTATCGTATTTGGTAGTAATTCACCATGTTTTCCATGATTTAACTTATCATTGTCAACTGTCAATTCATCAATGTTATTGATATTAAATCGATCTTTTTGTTGTACAATCTCCATCTTGTATAAAGGTTAAACACACAATGAGCTATTAAACAACTATACTAAGTCTTTTGAAGGAATCCAAGAGTCTTCACTTTTATCAAACCCTAACCACCGGACTTTAACCATATCCTTTTTCCTTTGTAAAATCTTCTCGACAAGATATACATCACCAACTGTTGATTTCAACAATTCGTGTCCGTAGAATCCACCTTGAAGTAATTCACCCTTGTTATCCTTTAATAAATAGGTTTCAGGTATAGTTGGTTGCACTTTATAAATTGTAAATACTTCATTAGTCCAATTTGGTAGATATCTTTTACTAAATACACCTTTGTATTTGCTTATACGAACTTTATCGTTGACCTTGAACTTCTTTGGTTGCAATTTTTCTAATTTCGGTGTTGTATTATTTTTAATGCGTTGTAATACAATTTTCGCATTAGCACTGTTTACCTGGATAGGTTTCATTCCAATGGTACGATGATATTTGTTGTTATACTGTTTTATAAGTTGTGGTAATATGTCATACCACACATATGATCCTCGTTTTGAAAATTGTTTATACATCGCACCTTTCAATGTTCTATTGAATCTTTCAATTATTGAAGCTTTAACTTCAGAATTTGTAGAATAATGATTTATTTGATATTTCTTCATCAAAGCTCTAAAGTCTTTATTAAAATATTCTTTTCCATCATCGGTCTGTAGATGTTTAATTTTAAATTTATTTCTTTGTATTGTGGTTTCCATAGCTTTTGTAACACTTTTACCAGTCTTATCCTTCAATGGTAAAGCGTCAGCTATTTTAGTAAAACAGTCTATAATTGTTAAAATATATTTAAATCCTTTGTTTAATTTACTGTGCGGTATCATTTCAATGAGATCAGCTTGATAAAGATCATTCATCCCTTTAATGATTGTACTTCTTCTTGGAAATCTTCTTCTTGCTGGTTTATGTAGTTCATTTACAATCTTGTCCTTCACACTTTCCATCTTCAGATGTTGCTTGTACACCGCATGTAAAAATACTGATCCATAGAATAGTTTATTCTCATTTATATAGTTTGAATATAGGTCAAGGCCAATTCATATTAGTGTAAAAAAGAGGGAACATGGCATTGGGCTTGCCATGTCCCCTCTTCTTTACGGAAAGGAAAAAGGAAGAAGGTAGAGGACGAAGAATAGGTTTACTGGTCGATAGGGTTTAGAGAGTAGTGGCCGAATGGTAAAGTATTAATTTTATCTTCTAAAATATGGCGCTTGTCATCTTTGTAGCTTAATGCCCACTTTGTTTGTTTGACACTAAATAGTTGATGATTATAACTTCTAATAGTGTTGAACGTTGCAGTTGTTTCAACATTTTCAAACAAACATCTTTTATAATGTTCAAACTGTACGTTCTTCTTCAGGAAAGAAGTTTTTATTCCTTTGGCCTTCTTCGTGACTTGATGTTCGTTCCTCTCGTTTATGTACAGTTGAAATGAATACAGTTTGGACATTAATGCTACAATTTCCATCATCGGCACACCATTTGTTTCATCTTTAAATTTTCCCAATACTTTCTTATTTCTGTCATAGTCGTAATTTGGATGATCCTTAGGATAATCGGAAAAGTCGAAATCATCTTTATATATAAAGGTGCGTAGATCTTCATACATGTCATTTGTTTTAATCCAGTAAATTAGTGCATCCGTGTCCATATATGCAATACCAATGTTCTCTCTTCCATAATAGTTAACCATCTTCTTATAATGAAACTCGTACATATGTGTTTTTGAAATATCCAAGATTGACATTCCAAGATACAAAGGACGATCCATTGTAACTGACTTCTTGTTCATGGAAATAACAACTAGATTTTCATTAATAATTATAGATGAACCAAAGTTTGGTTGTTGCACCAATTTCTGTAATTTTACTGGATCAGTTACCAATTTGATATCCTTATGTTTCCTTTTGTTTTCCAAAGTTTTGCCAAATATTGCGTTATTCATTAATTTGAAAAAATCTTTTTGAAAACTTGATGTAGCGGTGGCTCTTCTTCTTGTGTTGTTGTCGATGTAAGGTTTTAACCAACAAGATTGAGAAAATTGTAGTACTCGATTAATTTTTGTAATTCTCAATCCTAAGTCTAAAGCTTGTTGTATCATCCAGTAGTGTCCAACATATCGAGACTTGTCGGTTAAAGTCATCATTAATTTTGGCCATCTTCCAGTAGGGGAAATTTCAGTCTTAGGAAGAAGTGGTAAATCATAATGTTGATCATGAAGATGTTCAGGATATTCAAAATTAACATCAAAAATGTAACCAGTTTCACCATGCTTCGGTATATCCATTATGTTTCCAATCGATTCTGGATCTATCCATTTAAAATTATCATATGGAAGGGGATTCGACATTGCCCATCCGTATAAGTTATTTGCATCAAAATAACCCAGGAATGTTGTTGGTTTTGATGCATCATAATCGGGCAGATACTTGTTGTTCGCCTTGAAATGTCGTGTAACGCTTTGCGTCAATCCCCCTCGAACTCCTGACTCTAACATCATAACCATATCTATATCAGTAAGAAGTTGTATTTTACAATTTGTTTCTTTCAACATAGCTTGCCATGCTAATCCAGGTGAAGTGTACGAATGAAGAGGGTCCAATCCATATGCTGCAAAACATGTATTTCTAAATTCTTCCATTATATCACATAGTAAAGTTACATCCAATTTAACATAAAAATCTGAATATTCTCCCAATGTTCTAAATCCTAAATCGTTCCATACTTTACATGCATGATCATAGTCCTCTTGAGATATGTCCATGTCATAAAGTTTACTTTTGAATTCTTCTTTAGCCGGAAGTGATGTTTCATTAAATCTTTCTAAACTGTCTATGTAATCATATGGAAACACACCTTTCCGAAGTACCAAATCCAGTTTGTCATTATTTACAATCTTCTTTGTTTCGATGAAATCTTGTTTCCTTAAATTTTCTGAAAGTTTGGACAAACTCGACGGCATAAATCTGTAGGAGTCCAAGAATCTTAGTTTCATGTTTCCAACTTCTTTGGAAAAACTTATGAACTTCTCTGAAGTTTCAGCTAACACATCGATTTTACCGTCGTCTCTTCCTAGTTCAGGTATTATAAAATGAGCATCGTACCCACTGAGGTTATGCAGAACCACAGGAATAAATAGTGGTAAACGATAGCTTAAATTGCATTTATTACAAGCAGCACCCCTGTAATAACCTGTGAGGTGATCATGATCTTTAACTTTATAATTCTCAATAGTAAAATCATTTTTGCATAAGAAACATCGAGTTGCATTTTCATGTTGAATTTCTTCTTCTTCCTCCATCGGTTTCATTGGTACAATATTTGTATATAATCTTTGTGCATTTCCAGCTATTGAATATAAGTGATCAAGAAATATTTTTTCTACATTTTCACCACGATATATTAGAGGTTCTGAAGTTAATCCATATCTGTTTAAATGTTCTTCTGATAATGTTGATTTAACCATTAAACAAAAACTGTTTGGTTTGTGCATTTGATACTTGACACTTTTTCTAGCTTCACAATTTTCATCTTCAACAGGAACAAGTGTTGATTCAAAGTCCGCATACACAACTAGAGGAATACGGTACTGATGATGAACCTTTTCAAATGTAACAAATGCTCTGCTTTCCGAAGGTAAAATAATCTTTGCTTCATAATTATTGTTACATAATCTTTTGTGCTCTTGTAACCATTCTCTTGAGTGTAGCCCATCTCGTTTAAAATTGAAACATCTCTTGCAAATTAACTTTCTGTGTCGATCTTTAGAAAGCTGCTTATTAACAAGACGATCAAATTGCTTTATGTACACATAGTGAGACACATCTCCTCGCGTTAGTAGTAGTAAATCCGTATGATCTGGTAGCTCTTCTTTTGCAATACGTAAAGGATACACTTTGTTTGAACTATCTAATGCAAAAACATTGATAGACGTACCAGGATTTTTCTTCTCAAATTTTGATATATCTTTCAGTGATACAGGATAAGTGATTCCTTGAAAATTGTATCTAAATCTTTGATTTTCATATTCTTGGCTAGGTCTATTCACATGAAGTGGTGGTACAAATTTAGCTGTCATTGCATAACGAAAACATTCATTGTCTTCATTTTTAACATTAACACAAGATTTTGTATTTTCAATTCTTTTTGGTAAAGGAATGTAACTAGATCCCATTAGTCCATATCCATGTTTGTGAACTCTTATATCTAATACTTCAATACTTGTAAGACTCCATCCGGATCCTCTTCCTTCGTGTTCCTGAATTTTTGTTAATATTTCTTCTATACAATTTTCTATTATTGAATCAATGTTTGAACTTTCCATAATGGTTCGGTTTTTTGTTATGAATCCTCTTGGTGATAATTCTTCTTGTACATTTATAAACATAGCTTCTAGTAGTAAACCAAATTTAAGAAAGTTTAATCTTTTCAATTCTTCTTTTAAAATTTTACTTACGATTGGTTTTGCTTCTCTAATAAATTCTTCTAGCTTCAAGTTTTCATTTTGAATCTTATGATGCATTACTACTTTACCGGGTAATGCAAATACTTGTAGATTCGGTAAAGTAGTTGAAGATGTTGCTGTTATTTCATCTTGTTCTTGTTCTTCTTGTTGTTCTTGTTCTTGTTCTTGTTCTTGTTCTTCTTGTTGTTCTTGTTCTTGTTTTTCTTCTGGGTTGTTGTGAATTAGTTCTTTATGACAGTCTAATAGAATTTCATCGTGAAACGATTCCGAACATTTATCGCAACGATACATGTTGAGATGTTTACTCTTCGAAATTTTGCCAAGAAATGAAATGGGCTCTCGCGTTCCTCCTTTTATAACGGTCCCCCCACCACTATTTCATCTTCTTCACTATACAAGGAAATCAAACTTATTAAATAAAAATATTAACCTTCTACAAACTAATTGTTCATTCGTGTTCTTTATTCCCATTGGAGTTTTAGTATATACTTCTTTATATTCAAGCTTTAACTAACTTTCCCCCACCCAACTAATTTTAGTTACTTTTAAAACCAAACACCTGCCCTCCAAACATCTATTAGGACAGATGTTATGGGACAGATGTTGAAAGAACAAATGTTAGGGTGGAAATGGCTAGAGCACAGGCACTTGGTTGAACTAAATTTGCACATAAATTAACTAGAGTTGAATTAAAAATTCGCATAAATTAAAAGTTAGTTCAAAACTAAAATTCGACAGTGTTAAGAAACTCTAACATTTGAACAAGAATAAACATTAGTTCAAAACTGAAATTCAACAGTGTTAACCAAATTCTAACAGTCAAACAAATAGGTCAAGGTAATCCAATTTAACGCGAGAACGAGGAATAGAGCACTAAGTGGCATGTTAGTCCATTACCACAAAGTGATCTATTCCTCGCTCTCTATTCTACATCTACTTTTTACAGTTTACTTATTTATATTAAAATGTTCAAATTTTACTATGTAGAATGTCCATTCTTTCTCTTCAACTCTTCGATTGTTTTTAGCAATTGTAACAAATATTCGTTAGTTTTCACCAAAGTCTTTAGTTTGCTACATCCAATTTCAATGGAAGGTATTATAAGTTGTAATTTTATAAGTTCAATCTTTTCTTTCTTGCGAATTTCTTTCTTTATTATATTATTCCTTATTTTTGCTGAAGATTTAAACTCCATGTTGTTTCTGCTAAAGCCACAATAATAATAAAAGTCTCTTGAAACAACCTGCATTTATACACATTCCCCCACCACTTTATAATCCCCACTCCGTTCCCCTTCTTCTTTATATGTGGAAGGAAGTATTATAATTAGATTCCTAATATTTCTTTTCCTTCTTCACTACGTGGGGGAAGGGTAATTTGTTATTACACTAGTTGTGCAAGAAAATAGCCGCCAGTGTCCACACCTTGTTCGTAGCACTCCATCATAGATTGTGCCCACTGCAACATGCGGTCTCTGTCATTTGGTGTGACAAGGAAAGAATGACTATCACCATACAATATAAAAGAGTCAATTCGTACATAACATCCTGAGTCCAACCATTTATTAGCTTCAGCCATAAACTTTTCTATTGTATCAAATGGAAATTGTGGATCAATTGCTATGACTTTACGTTCTTCACTAAGTTCAACAGTATAATCATCATCGTCCTCATTATCTTCACTTTCACTGTCGTTACTTAAAGTGTCTTCAGATTGTTCAAAAACATCAGAAATTTCAGAAAAATTAAAATTTTCATTCAGATGAGGAGGCATTTTAAAGCAAGAAATATTATAAACAGCAGAGACGAAACGACAAGAGCGGCGTGTAGAAGAAAAATGAAGGGGTGACCAACGCTCGCTCCGCTTTTATAATAGTATGCAAATGAGGGGTAGGTGCTGACCATGACCAGTCATCGACCCAAAGGAGTGGGGGAAGTACTTTTCTTACTACTTGGATGGAAGTAGGTTAGTAGGTCACGAGACTTAGAGTGTTAAAAAATAATGGGGGAGAAACACAACGCTATAACGCGTTGTGTTTCTCCCCCAGTATTTTTTAAGCAATAATTTGGAAAAAGCTATGTGAATTTACTTGCTACGCCCCCACCTTGTAATACCATCCTGTTTGTGTCTCAGGAGATAGTCTTTAGAGTCTAACTCATAAACTGATTTCTCTTTGCGCAAGGATTCAATCACTTTAATATTATATCTTAAGCCGTTACAAGTTGCCAAAATGTGTTCGTTGTCAATAACACTTTCAAAAAAATAGACACAACCTCTCTTAAGCCTATTTCCTTTCACACCAATAATTTTGGATTGGTATTCAACAGTGGGGGTTTCTGTCACTTGTGGTTCAGAAATGTGTTTTACGACATGTACACGGCAAAAACTTTCGTTTTTTACACATTTCCTCCCACAAGGTGATCCTTTCTTAATTCCCCTAGTAAGCATTTCAGGGCAAGTAGTGGGACGGCTAAATGCCCTACGACGCTCTTCTTGTAATAATTGAAATTGCTCTGAAGGAGCGGGTTTAGGAGTAGGTTTAGAAGCTGGTTTAGGAGCTGATTTAGGAGATGATTTAGTAGCAGATTGAGAGGAATCAGTTTTGTGATAGGTATGATCTTTAGGTGTACTAAGTGGTGGGGTAGGAGGCAATGGTGATAGTGGGATAATGGGTGTGCTAAGACGATGAACAATGGTTTCAACGGAAGGGGTATTAGGATGGTGGTGAACTGGCTTCTGCGGTGGCGGCATAGTAGTTGATGGTGGTGCGGAGTCCTTTGAAGGCGAAGGCGGTGAAAAAATACTACGAAGTCTAGAAGTGTTAGTTGGCGGAAGAATAGCTCCAGAAGTTGAAGGTTGAGATGCAAGTCGATTCTTGTAGCAATCAGGAAGGTTTTTGAGGCGAAGAGTTTTCTTAGGTGCAGGAACAGCCGTAGTAGAAATAGAAGTCGAAGTAGAAGTTAAAGTAGAAGTTGTAGTTGGCAGAAATAACATGGTTGTGGCTCCAAGTTCGCAGCGTAACGTCTGGAATCAGAATGAAATGTTAGCCGCAGTCGGTGCGTCTTTTATAACAATATGCAAATGAGAGGGGTAGCAGCTGGCCGAGACTGATTATTGACCTGGGAGGTGGGGGAAAAGGGGAAAGAGAAGGTATTTATTTAAAATAATTCGCATAACTTTTGACTAAAATAAGATAACCAAATTCTTCTTTTACCAAAATGTTTGTCTTACATAGACCTTTTCAATGATGTATCGCTTGTCCAAATCCGTCAATCCGTTATCAAGTTATAGCCATTTTAATTTTTCAGGTCATGACCGGTCGTTCACCCGTAGTGGGGGAAGGAGTGGGGGTAGGAGTGGGGGAAGGGGGGGGGGGGGATCGACTCCATTTTTTCGGGGGGGGGGGAAGGGGGGGGGGGAGGGGGGGGGGAGGGGGGGGGAATCGTCTCCATTTTTTCGGGGGGGGGGGGAGGGGGGGGGGGGTCATTGACCCTTCCGAAAGTGGGTCAAGGTCATTCAAGATTTATAATGATCCAAGGTGATGGGAACAGTAATACTGTTCCCACCACCCTGTTTGCCTAGCGGTTCCCACTCCCAACCCACTAGTTACGTTCTGCAAGGGAGGTCCCTGGGCCGTCCGCATCAAAGCGTAACGTCCCGTCCGCATCAAAGCGTAACCATTAATTTCAGGGAAACTGGAACAGCAGGGAGGCCCTGGTCCGTCCGCATCAAAGCGTAACGTCCCGTCCGCATCAAAGCGTAACCATTAATTTCAGGGAAACTGGAACAGCTAATGCAGAAACGCAACTCTAACACCCACCCAAACTAATCCCACCCATCATATTCCTAAACAAAATGCAAAAAACCTAGTCCGCAATTTGCGGATGTCCCACCCCTTCTAAGTGAAGTTCAACTGAACTTCTGAATTTACAGTTAATCTACCCCCTAACATCTAGCTGTAAGGCAAAACAAATGCACAAAACAAACATAAATTATTAGTACCAACACATCATTATTAAAAACCAAATAATTCAACACAACCAAATACCATCATTATTCTTAAAATTAATACACCTTAATGCTAAACACCTCTTAAAATTAATACACCTTAATGCTAAACCCAACTTATAACTAACATCGCAATGCGCAAATTATTTCTTAAATTAAATACACCTTAAAACTAAACACACACACACACACATACCACATTGCATTAAAAAACGCAACATAGTAGAAGAAGTTCAAATATATATAGGCCTACTATATATTTGAAACCTCTTGCTGAGTCGCCAACAACCTTTCGCTATGAAAGTTTGTTGGCGACTGAAGCAAAGATATAGCTCCTATCGCTCCTCGGGTTTTCAAGGAGTGGGGGAAGTTGTTTCACTCCAGTACAGTGTTCAATCCAGTCCAATTCGCAGCAGTGTAAAAGGAAGGCGAAGGAGTGGGGAGCAGCATATGCACAGCAACGCAAAACCAAGGTTTGAGGTTAGAATTATCCATGTGCAGTAGCGCTAAAGTGAGTAATACAGGACTAGGCGCATGCACAATAGCATAGTCACTATTCCGATCCGGAGAACTCGTTGCATGCGCAGCAGGTTTGAGGTTAGAATTATCCATGGCAGCTGCCATATTTAGTCTGGTTTCACCACATAAAGTCAACAACCGGTGGTGACCGGCCATTGACCTGGAAGAGTGGGGGGAAGGAGTGGGGGAAAGAGTAGGGGAGGGGGGGGGGGGGGCTCCATTTTTTCGGGGGGGGGGGGTAGGGGGGGGGGGTAGGGGGGGGGGGAGGTCATTGACCTTTCCGGTCGGTCATTGACCCCAAGGAGTAGGGATAGACACAGAACCCTACTTCTCTTACTACTCAGGTGAAAGTCGGTCAACCAGTCATTTGCTTGCCATCTGCCGCCATCTGGCTGGAGTTATTGCCTCTATAAAGGTGGGTAGTTTATCGCGCTACAAACATTCATTGCCTCGCATCCGCTCGGTCATCATCTCTCGTTAGTTTTATGTTATGACTACTTCACTTACTAGGTTTGAGGTTAGAATTATCCATGGAATAGCCTTCGTAAATTCTAACCTATAAAATTACTACTCTGGCTTTCTGTTTCAATTTCTTTTACACTTCATTTTATATCTCAGTCTTATTTTAACTTCTGAACTTAACACATCGGTTATGATGACTGCACAATGTTTAAAATTAAAGCTTTTGCGAACACAACACATATTACGAAGTACTTCTAAACCTTCAATTTCAAAGTGTAGAACTAATTTAAATAGAGTTAGGAAGAAGTACAGTTTTAACCCATTATACTCAAAGACTTCGCAGGTTAATGTTGATGATAATGTTATTTACAACATTTTGCATTCTATGTTACAATTCAACAACTTTGAACTTGTTACACCTATCGACTGTGTTCAACAAGTTTTTTTATTTTACCCCCACTATTCCTTATATAAGTGCTCTAACCACAATTCCTACTTCATCCTTCTCTATTCTGTTCAGCTGAGCTAATATTTGAGGTTAGACTTATCCATGGCGGCCGCCATGTCTGGTACAGTTTTACCACATAGAGTCGGCGACCGGTTATTAGTCTAAAGGAGTGGGGGAAGGGGTGGTGGGGGGAAGGTTGCCGTTTTATAAGCCCTCTCCCTAGGCGGCGCTTCTCATTCGATCGCCAACTTTCAAACAATAAACACCTCTCCCATGGCACGAATGAATTAATTATCCCACTATCACCAACTAGTTCAACTTTGAACTATTTCTGGTGGTAGTTGGGTAGGCTTTTTTAAAACTTACTCTGGATGACCTTGACATACTTTCCAGGCCCCCAGTTATAACTGTTGAATTTCAGTTTTGATCTTACTCTTAATTTTTGTTCAACTTTTAGAGTTTAGTTAACACAGTTGAATTTTACTTTTCAACTAACTCTTCATTCATGCCCAATTCTACTTCAAATTCAGGGCATATGCTCTCGCCATCTGCACCCTGCAGCTGCCCTGGCAACTGACACCATCTGACCCCTGCAGCTGCCCTGGCAGCTGACGTCACTTCCGGTTTAGAAGTGGCTTTTTCCCACTACTACCAATCTAAACCACAATGTGCTAGGGCGGGTAAAGAGAAAGGAAATACGATATCAAAGAAGCCTTGTGCGAAGGCTAAAATGGTTTATCCAACCCCTGGCACAGCAGTTTAGATTCGGCGGTGTCAATTTACAAACTAATATGGTTGCCTTAAGCCAAAGTACGGACATATCAGAAAGTTAGAAGAAATCGTCGGTTGCCCAAAGAGAGTTCACAAGAAAGAAACTAAGGGGGGAGGAATTTAATCGACTTGTTCCCACGTAATTAAACATCGATGATATGAACGATTCCAAAGGTTTGCTATCATTATAGCGTATCGTTCAAGACGATTTTTTTTAAGGAAACATCATTAAGACGCATTCCCACGATACATTTCACGATCACAGACAACAATACGACTAAGCAAGAGCGAAAAACAAAACTCTTTCAAGTGAAGTGAGCGGAGATGACGAAGGCATCAGGCATCACCTTCACTGGTGATACTGTGCCATGCATTAGGCGAATGAGGCAATGCAGCGCTTATGATGGCGTTATTTTAGCTCGTGGCGCATTATAATAATAATGCAGCAATAACCTTGGGCTCTCGGGCTCAAATCATGACAGAGAGAGCAAGTTCAAGACGTAATCAACAGGTATGAGGAGTTGCACATGAGAGTTCAGACAGAATAAGCTATAGGTAAATTTAATTTTTGAGTAAGGTTTGAACCACGATAACATTGTTTGGGGCTGATTTTAAAGTGAATGATCAGGGAACACTTTGAAATCAAGATGGTAATTTAACTAGCCTACAACTTAATTTTACTTAATTCTGTTTTGCCTTATTTTGTAGTTCGACCCTACTTGCCGAAAATTTTCATTCATTCAATCAATCCATAGCATAAAAAAAACCTACGGTAACAAATTATTTGGAAATAAAACCTTTCAGAGTGAGGTCAAACATTACTCCTCAAGGATATTTCACCAAGTTGATATAGAGTCATCTAAAAAGTGTGTCTCTTTAATAAATTTATACTTATTTAATTGCTTGACAATAAATCATTGAGGATGCAGTTCTTTCAAACATTAAGAAAATACTAAATTTTGTTTACGAACCCAATACATTGCAATACTATAATGTGGTCATTTTTAGCATAAGCTGTAACTAATATACCGGGAACATACAAATCTTCAAATCAAATATATAGAGTTTTCTATGCCCCTTTAGGCAACAATATGGATTTTTAGTTAAAAATTTCCTTTTTAGATTTTATAAAATATTGTTCATCTAGATAATCGCGCTTAAAACCATCGGTAATCCCCGTGTTAAGCGTATCTGAGCTCTCGATTTTGCTGCAAAAATGTTATTAACTATCGAGCTGTCAAAGGAAGGCCAATAATTGTTACCGCTTCACTTCAATCAGTGAATCGCCCAGAAGAAAAAAGTTCTAAGGGTCAAAAAAAGAAAGAAAACCCAGAACGCCAGGTGTTGGACGACCTTGGCAGCCGCGATAGGCGAGTCTAGACTGTGTTGTGTGTGTGGAGTGTGGAGGTAATGGAAACAAGAAAGTGGCCACGTCCTGGGCTGACAAATAAAACAAGCTGACAACTCCACAGTCGCACTCGCAGTCCTGTGTCAATGTTGTCATGTATCATGCTCACTCGAGACTGAGTGACCTTAATGGGCTGAATTTCCAATTAGGTCAATGATTAACTAGATTAAAACCCGTATTTAGTAGTTTGGAAGAAACTGCTAATGCGATAGGTAAGATTATCCCTTGAAAACTGAGGAAAAGACTGTAATTATTGGCCCATAAAGAGTGCAGTATTTTAAGAATTTGCAGGGTACAAATTACCAATAGTATTTCAACAATTTGATTATTTTTGTGAGATTTCTCACCTTGAAATGAACAGTAATGTCAAGATACATTCATGAAATCATTGCGAATTACGTTAATAATAAAGTAAAAAGAGTGTTAGTAAGTAAAAAAGGGTGTTTAAAAAATCTTGAAATATGGGTGCGGAGAGGTACAGTACATCTCACTCATCGGCACGCTTAAATGCCGAAACAGTACTCAGGGGTTGCCAACCTAACTTGCGGCTTTCTAAAATACTTCCAGTGACGACAACATTACAGACGCGCTGTCGCCGTCAATCTCCTTACATACATCATTGCTCCCATGTACATTATAAGGTAAGGCTCACTTTTGCTTCTGCTCCTTGTGCCGGAGCGAGAGGTTCTTGGCGAGCTTATCCAGGTTCTTGCTGTAGTCGAGCTCGACCTCGGCGCGTTTCCGGAAGAAGTCCTGCAGCTCGGCCACGACGGCCACCTGCGTCTCCATCCGCACGTCCAGGCATCGCAGCTGCTCGTTCAGCTGAAGGCGGATATCTGCAACAACAACAACATCGGATAAGATGAGGAGATAACAGATATGGGCGGAGCGGCAGACAAATACAAGACAGGGGTAGACACTCAAGGGCGGTACTAAACAAAGGGTAATTTCCGATACTCAAATTGGTATAGGATAGTCCATAGGGGACAACTTAGACGAAGCACAGAGAATAACACATTTAGTTATATATATTACTTCTCTGTGGATGAAGTAATATATCCCATAGACCTGTAATCGAAACGTGGCAAATGACGGTTCCAGTGATTTAGGCCTATATCAGGCTGATCCATTCAATTGCTTATCAGTTACTTAGTCAGGTGTGTATGATGTTTTATTTTGAAGTTTAACTAAGGTTCAACAATTAATGAAAAACACTCAATAAGTGAAATCTAAAAATTAAGATAGTCAAAAGGCATAACTGAACAGACACCTAGAGCCCTCAAGGGTAAAATAACAATGAAAATGCAGGAAAAAAAGTCCGAGAAAAAGCTTATGTCAAAGCACAAAGTGCATAATAAAATACAGAAAATAATAGGAGGGTGTTATATATATATTCTAAGACGAAAACAAATTAAAACTACTAAATGATTTGTTAAAAGTGGATGCCATAATCAATGACTTAAAAATAGAA